>WNWK01004101.1:0-87500 GCA_009830355.1 Cherax destructor
CCCCTTCCCTCCTACACACTCTAACCTGAGCCTCACTATCCTCATAAAAACTCTTCACTGCTTTCAGTAACCTTCCTCCTATTCCATACACCTGCAACATCTGCCACATTGCCCCCCTATCTACCCTATCATACGCCTTTTCCAAATCCATAAATGCCACAAAAAACATCTTTACCCTTATCCAAATACTGTTCACCTATATGTTTCACTGTAAACACTTGGTCTACACACCCCTACCTTTCCTAAAGCCCCTTGTTCATCTGCTATCCTGCTTTCTGTTTTACTCTTAATTCTTTCAATAATAACTCTACCATACACTTTACCAGGTACACTCAACAGACTTATTCCCCTATAATTTTTGCACTCTCTTTTGTCCCCTTTGCCTTTATACAAAGGAACAATACATGCTCTCTGCCAATCCCTAGGTAACTTACCCTCTTCCATACATTTATTAAATAATAGCACCAACCACTCCAAAATTTTATCCCCACCTGCTTTTAACATTTCTATCTTTATCCCATCAATCCCAGCTGCCTTACCCCTTTCATTCTACCCACTGCCTCACGAACTTCCCCTACACCCACAACTGGCTCTTCCACACTCCTACAAGATGTTATTCCTCCTTGCCCTACACACGAAATCACAGCTTCCCTGTCTTCATCAACATTTAACAAATCCTCAAAATATTCTCTCCATCTTCCCGATACCTCTAACTCTCCATTTAATAACTCTCCTCTCCTATTTTTAACTGTCAAATCCATTTGTTCTCTAGGCTTCCTCAACTTATTAATCTCATTCCAAAACTTTTCTTATTTTCAACAAAATTTGCTGATAACATCTCACCCACTCTCTCATCTGCTCTCTTTTACATTGCTTCACCACTCTTTTAACCTCTCTTTTTCTCTCCATATACTCTTCCCTCCTTGCATCACTTCTACTTTGTAAAACCTCTCATATGCTAACTTTTTCTCCTTACTACTCTCTTTACATCATCATTCCACCAATCGCTCCTCTTCCCTCCCGCACCCACTCGCCTGTAACCACAAACTTCTGCTGAACACTCTAACACTACATTTTTAAATCTACCCCATACATTTTCGACCCCATTGCCTACACTCTCACTAGCCCATCTATCCTCCAATAGTTGTTTATATCTTACCCTAACTGCCTCCTCTTTTAGTTTATAAACCTTCACCTCTCTTTTACTTACTGATTCTATTTTCCTTGTATCCCATCTACCTTTTACTCCCACTGTAGCTATAACTAAAAAGTGATCTGATATATCTGTAGCCCCTCTATAAACATGTACATCCTGAAGTCTACTCAACAGTCTTTTATCTATCAATACATAGTCCAACAAACTACTGTCATTACGCCCTACATCATATCTTGTATACTTATTTATCCTCTTTTTCTTAAAATATGTATTACCTATAACTAAACCCCTTTCTATACAAAGTTCAATCAAAGGGCTCCCATTATCATTTACACCTGGCACCCCAAACTTACCTACTACACCCTCTATGCATGTTTCTCCCACTTTAGCATTTAGGTCCCCTACCACAATTACTCTCTCATTTGGTTCAAAAGTTCCTATACATTCGCTTAACATCTCCCAAAATCTCTCTCTCTCCTCTACACTCCTCTCTTCTCCAGGTGCATACACGCTTATTATGACCCACTTTTCGCATCCGACCCTTATTTTAATCCACATAATCCTTGAATTTACACATTTATATTCCCTCTTTTCCTTCCATAACTGATCCTTCAACATTATTGCTACCCCTTCCTTAGCTCTAACTCTCTCAGATACTCCTGACTTAATCCCATTTATTTCTCCCCACTGAAACTCGCCTACCCCCTTCAGCTTTGTTTCGCTTAGGGCCAGGACATCCAACTTCTTTTCATTCATAATATCGGCAATCATCTCTTTCTTATCATCCGCACTACATCCACGCACATTCAGACAACCCAATTTTATAAAGTTTTTCTTCTTCTCGTTTTTAGTAGATTTGTACAGGAGAAGGGGTTACTAGCCCATTGCTCCCGGCATCTTAGTCGCCTCATACGACACGCATGGCTTATAATAATAATTATAATAATAATAACAATAATAACAATAATAATAATAATAATAATAATAATAATAATAATAATAATAATAATAATAATAATAATAATAATAATAATAATAATAATAATAATAATAATAATAATAATAATAACAACAATACTAACAATAATAATAATAATAATAATAATAATAATAATAATAATAATAATAATAATAATTATAATAATAATAATAATAATAATAATAATAATAATAATAATAATAATAAGAAGAAGAAGAATAAGAAGAAGAAGAAGAAGAAGAAGAAGAAGAAGAAGAAGAAGAAGAAGAAGAAGAAGAAGAAGAAGAAGAAGAAGAAGAAGAAAAGAAGAAGAAGAAGAAGAAGAAGAAGAAGAAGAAGAAGAAGAAGAAGAAGAAGAAGAAGAAGAAGAAGAAGAAAAGAAGAAGAAGAAGAAGAAGAAGAAGAAGAAGAAGAAGAAGAAGAAGAAGAAGAAGAAGAAGAAGAAGAAGAAGAAGAAGAAGAAGAAGAAGAAGAAGAAGAAGAAGAAGAAGAAGAAGAAGAAGAAGAAGAAGAAGAAGAAAAGGAAGATCAAGAAAGGTAATGAAAATAGAGGTAACATGATGAAGCAACAACACATTGAAGGTTTGTAGACGCCATCTGTTCTGTATTTCCCCTCACACCATCACTTGTAGTTCACACCTGTAGTTCACACTTGTAATTTACCTTAAACCATCACTTGTAGTTCACACTTGTAGTTTACCTTAAACCATCAATTGTAGTTCACACTTGTAGTTTACCTTAAACCATCACTTGTAGTTCACACTTGTAGTTTACCTTAAACCATCACTTGTAGTTCACACTTGTAGTTTACCTTAAACCATAACTTGTAGTTCACACTTGTAGTTTACCTTAAACCATCACTTGTAGTTCACACTTGTAGTTTACCTTAAACCATCACTTGTAGTTCACACTTGTAGTTTACCTTAAACCATCACTTGTAGTTCACACTTGTAGTTTACCTTAAACCATAACTTGTAGTTCACACTTGTAGTTTACCTTAAACTATTACTTGAAGTTCACACTTGTAGTTTACCTTAAACCATAACTTGTAGTTCACACTTGTAGTTTACCTTAAACCATCAATTGTAGTTCACACTTGTAGTTTACCTTAAACCATCAATTGTAGTTCACACTTGTAGTTTACCTTAAACTATCAATTGAAGTTCACACTTGTAGTTTACCTTAAACCATCACTTGTAGTTCACACTTGTAGTTTACCTTAAACTATCAATGAAGTTCACACTTGTAGTTTACCTTAAACTATCAATTGAAGTTCACACTTGTAGTTTACCTTAAACTATCAATAGAAGTTCACACTTGTAGTTCGCTCTTGTAGTTTACCATCACCTAAAGTCCACACTTAACCACCTTTAGTTAACCTTTCATGTTCACCTGGTATGCACCTTAGGGAAACACCTTTGACCTGCAGTTGTCATTTACATTTACAATTAACGAGGCCTCAAGAAAACCTGTTATTTAAATGGATTACAGAAAGTTTCACTTATGTTCTATATTATTATGTAATTATTTATTCCCATACAGACTGTAAACATATTTGTGCAAAATATCTTTATTCAGACGCATATTATACTTCCTATTTTACCAAGTCATTAAACCGGTGAATAGAAGTGAAACTATTGGTTTATAATTTTGTGTTTGTCTACAACAAGCACTGCTTTGAGGAATTAGACATATGTGCACATGTGTCTAATTGCACATATTGTGGGTATTGTAGACCATTTATGTACAAGCACAGCTGTGGAAGCAGAGACAAGCAAGTCTCGTCTATATGACTTTCTAAGCGTTTTGAATTTTAGTTTCAATTTAATTATGTGTAATTAACTTGGGCAATTATATAAAATTAAAAAAATAGGTAGATATCATTACATTCATACATAATAATCTGAAATGCATGAATGTAATTCATATATTAAATATAAAACATTTTCAATTATTAGTATACATGATATGTTGTATTAATTTTATATCTTAATTATATTTAACAATATTTTAATTACGACTTTGTTAGTTTAACAGAGTAAACTTAATTTTCTTTGCTTATTATATTATTTGTATTTGGAATAAGTTTTATGAGGATTAATTACGTATCGTAATTGTTTACGTTCTATTATTTATTTTTGGTGTTGCTGCATAATCAGTGTTACATGTCACAGTAGTTGTACTTACAACTTCCTCCTGGAGCTACTTACAACTTCTTCCTGGAGCTACTGACAACTTCTTCCTGGCGCTACTGACAACTACCTCCTGGAGCTACTTACAACTTTTTCCTGGAGCTACTGACAACTTCTTCCTGGAGCTACTGACAACTTCTTCCTGGAGCTACTGACAACTTCTTCCTGGAGCTACTGACAACTTATCCTGAGTACTACAACTTTTCCTGGAGCTACTGACAACTTCTATACTTACAATATTGAACTATTACAACTACTTCCTGGAGCTACTAACAGAGTACTTAACTTTCCTGGCTACTTACAATCTTCTCCTGGAGCTACTGACATACTTACTACTGAATTCTTCTGGAGCTACTTACAACTTCTTCCTGGAGCTACTGACATACTTCTGGACATGTCACATCTGGAGCTACTGACAACTACCTCCTGGAGCTACTTACAACTTCTTCCTGGAGCTACTGACATCTTCTTCCTGGAGCTGCTGACAACTACCTCCTGGAGCTACTTACAACTACCTCCTGGAGCTACTGACAACTTCTTCCTGGAGCTACTGACAACTCCTCCTGGAGCTACTGACAACTTCTTCCTGGAGCTACTGACAACTTCTTCCTGGAGCTACTTACAACTTCTTCCTGGAGCTACTGACAACTTCTTCCTGGAGCTACTGACAACTTCTTCCTGGAGCTACTGACAACTTCTTCCTGGAGCTACTGACAACTACTTCCTGGAGCTACTGACAACTTCTTCCTGGAGCTACTTACAACTCTTCCTGAGCTACTACACTTCTCCTGGAGCTACTGACAACTACCCCTGGAGCTACTTACATACTCTCTAACTCCTGGAGCTACTACAACTACTTCCTGAGCTACTGACAACTACCTCCTGGAACTACTTACAACTACCTCCTGGAGCTACTTACAACTACCTCCTGGAGCTACTTACAACTACCTCCTGGAGCTCACGCTGCTCCTCAAGTACTCTCTTTGTAAAGAGATTCTTTTGCAACTTCATCTTTTAGTGTTAGTACGAGTGACGAAGTTGAATGATAAATCAATGTAAAATGTCAAAAGTTTTCTACTTAAACTACTTTATAGATAAGTTTGTGTGAGATATTAACGAGACGTGTTGGCCAGGCTGCTGCACCATCCTCTGTAAAGTACAGTATACAGCAGAACAGTACAGCAGTACACTAGTACAGTATACAGCAGAACAGTACAGCAGTACACAAGTACAGCATACAGCAGAACAGTACAGCAGTACACAAGTACAGTATACAGCAGAACCGTACAGCAGTACACAAGTACAGTATACAGCAGAACACAAGTACAGTATACAGCAGAACAGTACAGCAGTACATAGACAGTTACAGCAGAACATCAACTAAATAAGCGAACAGACAGCAGTGACACATACATCACACAAGAACATTAATACACAGTTGTACTGGCCAGGTTGTAACATCCACACCAACATTAAGACACAGTTGTACTGGCCAGGTTGTAACATCCACACCAACATTAAGACACAGTTGTACTGGCCAGGTTGTAACATCCACACCAACATTAAGACACAGTTGTACTGGCCAGGTTGTAACATCCACACCAACATTAAGACACAGTTGTACTGGCCAGGTTGTAACATCCACACCAACATTAAGACACAGTTGTACTGGCCAGGTTGTAACATCCACACCAACATTAAGACACAGTTGTACTGGCCAGGTTGTAACATCCACACCAACATTAAGACACAGTTGTACTGGCCAGGTTGTAACATCCACACCAACATTAAGACACAGTTGTACTGGCCAGGTTGTAACATCCACACCAACATTAAGACACAGTTGTACTGGCCAGGTTGTAACATCCACACCAACATTAAGACACAGTTGTACTGGCCAGGTTGTAACATCCACACCAACATTAAGACAGAGTTGTACTGGCCAGGTTGTAACATCCACACCAACATTAAGACACAGTTGTACTGGCCAGGTTGTAACATCCACACCAACATTAAGAGATCAGGCTGAGGAAGGAAGGAGGGGAGGTCACAAGAAATGACCACGAAGTGTGTGAGGAGCTCAACATGAGATTCAAAGAGGTGTTCACAGAGGAAATAGAAGGGCCTCCAGAAAGGAGGAGAGGTAGGGTACACCATCAAGTGCTGGACACGATACACACAACTGAGGAGGAAGTGAAGAGGCTTCTAAGCGAGCTAGATACCTCAAAGGCGATGGGGCCGGACAACATTTCTCCATGGGTCCTGAGAGAGGGAGCAGAGGAGCTATGTGTACCCCTAACAGCAATCTTCAACACGTCTATCGAAACAGGGCAACTACCAGAGGTATGGAAGACAGCAAATGTAGTTCCAATTTTTAAAAAAGGAGACAGAAACGTAGCACTAAACTACAGACCAGTGTCACTGACATGTATAGTATGCAAGGTCATGGAGAAGATTATCTTGAGAAGAGTGGTGGAGCACCTAGAAAGGAATGAGCTTATCAACGACGGCCAACATGGTTTCAGGGACGGGAAATCCTGTGTCACAAACCTACTGGAGTTCTATGACAGGGTGACAGCAGTAAGACAAGAGAGATAGGGGTGGGAAGATTGCATATTCTTGGACTGTAAGAAGACGTTTGACACAGTCCCACACAAGAGATTAGTGCAGAAGCTGGAGGACCAGGCAGGGATAACAGGGAAGGCACTAAAATGGATCAGGGAATACCTGTCAGGAAGACAGCAGCGAGTCATGGTCCGTGGCGAGGTGTCAGAGTGGGCGCCGGTGACGAGTGGGGTTCCACAGGGGTCAGTCCTAGGACCGGTGCTGCTTCTGGTGTTTGTGAACGACATGACGGAAGGAATAGACTCCGAAGTGTCCCTGTTTGCAGATGATGTGAAGTTGATGAGAAGAATTCAATCGGAAGAGGACCAGGCAGAACTACAAATGGATCTGGATAGGCTGCAAGCCTGGTCCAGCAATTGGCTCCTGGAGTTCAATCCAACCAAGTGCAAAGTCATGAAGATTAGGGAAGGGCAAAGAAGACCGCAGACGGAGTACAGTCTAGGGGGCCAGAGACTACAAACTTCAATCAAGAAAAAAGATCTTGGGGTGAGTATAACACCAGGCACATCTCCTGAGGCGCACATCAACCAAATAACTGCTGCAGCATACGGGCGCCTAGCAAACCTAAGAACAGCATTCCGACATCTTAATAAAGAATCGTTCAGGACCCTGTACACTGTGTACGTTAGGCCCATACTGGAGTATGCAGCACCAGTTTGGAACCCACATTTATCCAAGCACGTAAAGAAACTAGAGAAAGTGCAAAGGTTTGTAACAAGACTAGTCCCGGAGCTAAGGGGTATGTCCTACGAGGAGAGGTTAAGGGAAATCGACCTGACGACACTGGAGGACAGGAGAGATAGGGGGGACATGATAACGACATATAAAATACTGAGAGGAATTGACAAGGTTGACAGAGACAGAATGTTCCAGAGATGGGACACAGCAACAAGGGGACACAGTTGGAAGTTGAAGACTCAGATGAATCACAGGGATGTTAGGAAGTATTTCTTCAGTCACAGAGTAGTCGGGAAGTGGAATAGCTTGGGAAGCGATGCAGTGGAGGCAGGTTCCATACACAGCTTTAAGAAGAGGTATGATAAAGCTCATGGCGCAGGGAGAGTGACCCAGTAGTGGCCAGTGAAGAGGCGGTGCCAGGAGCTATGTCTCGACCCCTGCAACCACAACTAGGTGAGTACAACTAGGTGAGTACAGTTGTACTGGCCAGGTTGTAACATCCACACCAACATTAAGACACAGTTGTACTGGCCAGGTTGTAACATCCACACCAACATTAAGACACAGTTGTACTGGCCAGGTTGTAACATCCACACCAACAATACCTTTTGTCCAGAGGTTGACTCTCCCAGTGTGTAGATCTTATTTTCTTTCCCTAGTTTTTTTTTCTTGTGTTTATGAATATTTTTCTCAACATAGCGAAGGTGAAAGAAGACATGAAAAATTAAAAAGTGAGAGAGAGATTAATTGTTTAATAATTCATAAGAGTGCTTTTTTGCTACAAAATACTATGTACCAGCATTCTACCTTCCGATTATTCAGAATTCTATTAAAATATATAATATAATTTAAGTAACTGTGAGCCAGTACAGATATGTCAGTGACATAGTGTTTGATAATATGTATTGTACGTGTGCTGGGGGAATTGTGTTTATAATATTGTAGAGTGGGAGTGTGTGTGTGTGTGTGTGTGTACTCACCTATTTGTGGCTGCAGGGGTCGAGACTCAGCATCTTTCCTCGCCTCTTCACTGATCGCTACTAGGTCCTCTCTCTCCCTGCTCTATGAGCTTTATCATACTATGTATGGTTCCTGCCTCCACTACATCACTTGCCAGATTATTCCACTTCCTGTGTGTGTGTGTGTGTACTCACCTAATTGTGGTTGCAGTGGTTGAGACTCAGGTCCTGGCCCCGCCTCTTCGCTGTCCGCTACTGGGTCTCTGCTCTCCCTGCTCCATGAGCTTTATCATACCTTGTCTTAAAACTATGTATGGTTCCCGCCTATACTATATCGTTCTCTAGACTATTCCACTTCCTAACTACTCTATGGCTGAAGAAGTGCTTCCTAACATCCCTTTGACTCATCTGAGTCTTCAGCTTCCAGTTGTGTCCCCTTGTGTCTGTGTTCCTTCTCTGGAACATCCTGTCACTATCTACCTTGTCAATTCCCCGCAGTATTTTGTATGTCGTTATCATGTCTCCTCTAACCTTTCTGTCATCCAGTGTTGTTAGTCCTATTTCCCTCAACCTTTCTTCATAGGGCAGTCCCCTGAGTTGTGGAACTAGCCCTGTCGCAAACCTTTGCACTTTCTCTAATTTCTTGACATGCTTAACCAGGTGTGGGTTCCAGACTGGTGCTGCATACTCTAGTATGGGCCTGATGTACACGGTGTACAGTGTCTTGAACGATTCCTTGTTAAGGTAACGGAACGCTAATCTTAGGTTTGCCAGTCGCCCATATGCTGCCACGGTTATCTGGTTGATGTGTGTTTCCGGAGACGTGCTTGGCGTTATACTCACCCCAAGGTGTTCCCTTGTTGCTGTGTCCCATCTCTGGAACATTCTGTCTCTGTCAACCTTGTCAATTCTTCTCAGTATTTTATATGTCGTTATCATGTCCCCCCTATCTCTCCTGTCCTCCAGTGTCGTCAGGTCGATTTCCCTTAACCTCTCCTAGTAGGACATACCCCTTAGCTCCGGGACTAGTCTTGTTGCAAACCTTTGCACTTTCTTTAGCTTCTTTACGTGCTTGGCTAGATGTGGGTTCCAAACTGGTGCTGCATACTCCAGTATGGGCCTAACGTACACAGTGTACAGGGTCCTGAACGATTCTTTATTAAGATGTCGGAATGCTGTTCTTAGGTTTGCTAGGCGCCCGTATGCTGCAGCAGTTATTTGGTTGATGTGCGCTTCAGGAGATGTGCCTGGTGTTATACTCACTCCAAGATCTTTTTCCTTGATTGAGGTTTGTAGTCTCTGGCCCTTAGACTGTACTCCGTCTGCGGTCTTCTTTGCCCTTCCCCAATCTTCATGACTTTGCACTTGGTGGGGTTGAACTCCAGGAGCCAATTGCTGGACCAGGCTTGCAGCCTGTCCAGATCCCTTTGTAGTTCTGCCTGGTCCTCGTCCGATTGAATTCTTCTCATCAACTTCACATCATCTGCAAACAGGGACACTTCGGAGTCTATTCCTTCCGTCATGTCGTTCACAAATACCAGAAACAGCACCGGTCCTAGGACTGACCCCTGTGGAACCCCACTCGTCACCGGCGCCTACTTTGACACCTCGCCACGGACCATGACTCGCTGCTGTCTTCCTGACAGGTATTCCCTGATCCATTGTAGTGCCTTCCCTGTTATCCCTGCCTGGTCATCCAGCTTCTGCACTAATCTCTTGTGTGGGACTGTGTCAAACGCCTTCTTACAGTCCAAGAATATGCAATATACCCACCCCTCTCTCTCTTGTCTTACTGCTGTCACCATGTCATAGAACTCCAGTAGGTTTGTAACACAGGATTTCCCGTCCCTGAAACCGTGTTGGTCGTAAAAGAGAAAATGTATGACAATTGTCATGTTGAGTCATCTGATCGCTGGTGTTACATCATCGGTGCAAGTGCATCGTCAGTTGTATGATGCGAGGATGACTCACAGCACATCATCATCCTGGGAGTGCAGGGAGCTGCAGTATGAATGACTGCTCGATTATGGTCAGTATGTGAACATGAAGCGTGGGAAGCTTGTGAGCATGAAGGGCAGCTTGTGAACGTGACGGTCATGAGCATAGAATCTGACATCCTGTGCTCATTGGATATTGATCGAGTCATCAGAGACTTTTCCATCAGAAAAGCATGGAATGTACCTGGCTTATAATATTTTATTTGCTTGAAGATAACTCCTCATAAGTCTGTACATTACTTTTGAGTTACACTTGCAAATGAACCAAAAGAGTGCTAAAATACACTATAAATCCAATTTATTGTTTCATTTCTTCATCTTAAGAGAATGGTGCGTATATTGAAGTGGAGAAAGTTTTCCAAGGAGAAACTTAAAAGTCTTCTAACCATTAGAGTTAGACCTTTTTAATACAAGGGGCCCCCACCAAACTGGGCCCCGGGCCCCCCACCACCTAAATCCGGCTATGCCACCATCCACTCTTACACTATTATCATCCTAATTTACACCTACGCCTCCCACCATCACAACACCCATTTTTAAATCTCCCACACTCACACGGCACACACCTTTCTAACTTTACCCTCCCTACACCCTTCATACCACCCACCCTCATGCCACCTGTCCTCACACTACACACACACACACACACACACACACACACACACACACACACACACACACACACAGATTGGGGAAGGGCAAAGAAGACCGCAGACGGAGTACAGCCTAGGGGGCAAGAGACTGCAAACCTCAATCAAGGAAAAAGATCTTGGGGTGAGTATAACACCAGGAACATCTCCTGAGGCGCACATCAACCAAATAACTGCTGCAGCATATGGGCGCCTAGCAAACCTAAGAACAGCATTCCGACATCTTAATAAAGAATCGTTCAGGACCCTGTACACTGTGTACGTTAGGCCCATACTGGAGTATGCAGCACCAGTTTGGAACCCACACCTAGCCAAGACTAGTCCCGGAGCTAAGGGGTATGTCCTACGAGGGCAGGTTAAGGGAAATCGACCTGACGACACTGGAGGACAGGAGAGATAGGGGGAACATGATAACAACATATAAGATACTGAGAGGAATTGACAAAGTGGACAGAGACAGAATGTTCCAGAGATGGGACACAACAACAATGGGACACAGTTGGAAGTTGAAGACTCAGATGAATCACAGAGTTGTTAGGAAGTATTTCTTCAGTCACAGAGTGGTCGGGAAGTGGAATAGTTTAGGAAGCGATGTAGTGGAGACAGGCTCTATACATAGCTTTAAGCAGAGGTATGATAAAGCTCATGGCGCAGGGAGAGTGACCCAGTAGCGGCCAGTGAAGAGGCGGGGCCAGGAGCTTTGACTCAACCCCTGCAACCACAACTAGGTGAGTACAACTAGGTGAGTACACACACACACACACACTCTATGGGAACCCTGACCCCCCCCATCCCGCCAAGATCCCCCCAGGGCCACAGTATTGGAAACGAGGCTGAAGGTTTGGTACACAAATGCAGATGGAATCACGAATAAGTATGAAGAGTGGAATGAAAGAATAGGTGAAATGTCCCCAGACATCATAGCAGTCACAGAAACTAAACTAAATGAGGCAATATCAGACGCAATCTTCCCACAAGGATATCAGATCCTAAGGAAATATAGAAGGAGCAGGGGGGAAGGAGGGGTTGCACTGCTCGTAAGGAGTCATTGGAGATTTGAGGAAATGGCAGGAATGGAGGTATGTAGAGAAAGGGACTTTATAGTAGGTACCATCCAGTCTGGGGAGCACAAGATAGTCATTGTAGTGATGTATAACCAACCACAAAACTGCAGGAGGCCAGAAGAGGAATATGACGAGAACAACAGAGTAATGGTGGACACCCTGGCGGAGGTGGCAAGAAAAGCACACATGAGCAGAGCGAAGTTACTGGTCATGGGCTATTTCAACCACAAAGAGATCGACTGGGAGAACCAAGAACCACGTGGGGGTCCAGAAACTTGGAGAGCCAAGATGATGGACGTGGTACTGGAAAACCTGATGCACCAACATGTCAGGAACACGACAAGAGATAGAGGAGAGGACGAACCAGCAAGGCTGGACCTTGTATTCACCCTGAATAGCTCAGATATCGAGGACATAACACACGAGAGCCCCCTGGGAGCCAGTAACCATATGGTGCTGAGCTTTAAGTACATAGTAGAGCTACAGGTGGAGAGGGAAAACGGTGCTGAAAGAGACATACCAGACTATAAAAGAGGGGACTACACGGGTATGAGGAATTTCCTGCAGGAGGTTCTGTGGGAAAGGGAAATGGAAGGACATTCAGTAAATGAAATGATGGAATACGTAGTGACAAAGTGCAAGGAGGCAGAGGAACGGTTTACACCCAAAGGAAAAAGAATAAATGGGAAGACAACAAAGAGCCCCTGGTTTACCCAAAGATGCAGGGAGGCAAAGACTCAGAGTGCCAGAGAATGGAAAAGGTACAGAAGGCAAAGAACCCAAGCAAACAAGGAGATTAGTCGAAGAGCTAGAAACGAGTATGCACAGGTACGGAGGGAGGCCCAGAAACAGTACGAAAACGACATAGCATCGAAAGTCAAGTCTGACCCGAAACTGATGTACAGTCACATCAGAAGGAAGACAACAGTAAAGGAGCAGGTGATAAGGCTGAGGATGGAAGATGGGAAACTCACAAGTAATGATCAAGAGGTATGTGAGGAGCTCAACTCGAGGTTTAGGGAAGTATTCACAGTGGAGGAAGGAAGGCAGTTGGGTAGACAGGACGGGGTGCATCACCAACAAGGGATGTATCGAGTGATGGAGGGCATACACACATCTGAGGGGAAGGTGAAGCAGTTACTCAGTGACCTTGATACCTCAAAGGCGATGGGTCCGGACAATATCTCACCATGGGTCCTTCGGGAAGGAGCTAAGGTTCTGAGTGTGCCACTTACCAAAATTTTCAACACATCCCTTGAAACTGGGCAGCTACCTGAGATATGGAAAAAGGCCAACGTAGTCCCCATCTTTAAAAAAAGAGACAGAAAAGAGGCACTAAACTACAGACCGGTGTCACTTACGTGTATAGTGTGCAAAGTCTTGGAGAAAATCATCAGGAAAAGAATGGTGGAGCATCTGGAGCAGAACAGGATAATCAACGCCAGACAGCACGGATTCAGGGAAGGCAAATCCTGTGTAACAAACCTCCTGGAGTTCTATGATAAAGTAACAGAGGTAAGGCAAGGGAGAGAAGGGTGGGTTTACTGCATTTTCTTGGACTGCAGGAAGGCCTTTGACACAGTTCCTCACATGAGATTAGTAAAGAAGATGGAAGACCAAGCGTGTATAACAGGAAGGGCACTGGAATGGATCAGGGAATACCTCACAGGGAGACAACAACGGGTCATGGTGCGTGATGAGGTATTACAGTGGGCGCCTGTGACGAGCGGTGTACCGCAGGGGTCAGTCCTAGGACCAGTGCTATTCTTGCTATATGTGAATGACATGACGGACGGGATAGACTCAGAAGTGTCTCTTTTCGCAGATGATGTGAAATTAATGAGGAGAATCACATCGGATGAAGACCAAGCAGGACTTCAAAGAGACCTGGACATGCTTGACATCTGGTCTAGCAACTGGCTTCTCGAATTTAACCCCACCAAATGTAAAGTCATGAAGATCGGAGAAGGGCAAAGAAGACCGCTGACAGAGTTCAGGCTAGGTGGACAAAGGCTACAAACCTCATCAAAGGAGAAAGACCTTGGGGTGAGTATAACACCAAGCACGTCTCCGGAAACACACATCAACCAGATAACCGCGGCAGCATATGGGCGACTGGCAAACCTAAGATTAGCGTTCCGTTACCTTAACAAGGAATCGTTCAAGACACTGTACACCGTGTATGTCAGGCCCATACTAGAGTATGCAGCACCAATCTGGAACCCACACCTGGTCAAGCACGTCAAGAAATTAGAGAAAGTGCAAAGGTTTGCGACAAGGTTAGTTCCACAACTCAGGGGTCTGTCCTATGAAGAAAGGTTGAGGGAAATAGGACTAACAACACTGGAGGAAAGAAGGGTCAGAGAAGACATGATAACGACATACAAAATACTGCGGGAAATCGACAAGGTAGACAGTGACAGGATGTTCCAGAGAGGGAACACAGAAACAAGGGGACACAACTGGAAGCTGAAGACTCAGATGAGTCAAAGGGATGTTAGGAAGCATTTCTTCAGCCGCAGAGTAGTCAGGAAGTGGAATAGTCTAGAGAAAGATATAGTGGAGGCAGGAACCATACATAGTTTTAAGACGAGGTATGATAAAGCTCATGGAGCAGGAGAGCAGAGACCCAGTAGCGGACAGCGAAAAGGCGGGGCCAGGAGCTGAGTCTCGACCCCTGCAACCACAATTAGGTGAGTACACACACACACATGCACACACACTAAGGACATTACAAGAATGGCGAAAGGTGTCAGTGTCAGTGAACCAACCTGATTAGTGAATTGCAAGTTGATCTAAATCAGAAAAGGGAGGTGAGGACTACAATTTTATAAAATAGTTTGAAAGTTGAATCAGTGCCAGGAGTGAAAGGCTGCGGCATAGTGTGGGGTGTAGGTGTTGCACAAGCCACTAACTGCAAATTCAAACAAAATAAGTTTGATCCAAGCCAGTGAGATAAGAGATAAGGATAGATGAGGTAGTGAATAATAAAACAATCACAAAGTGAGGGAAAAGAAAAGGATAAAATAGAAGGGAAAATATCCAGTTTTCTTGGGACTCTGGCTTTTTCCTGAAACAAGTGTGGTCAATAAGGGTTTAAATTGTTCAACTGATAGCACGGTTAATGTGAATAGAATAAATAAAGAGAAGAAGAAACTGAAGGGGAACCATGGCCAGGAATGCCGTCACAATGAGAATCATCGTGCAGCCACAACAGTTGGGATCCTAGACGATACCTCTGCCAGGTGTGGGATCCTAGACGATACCTCTGCCAGGTGTGGGATCCTAGACGATACCTCTGCCAGGTGTGGGATCCTAGACGATACCTCTGCCAGGTGTGGGATCCTAGACGATACCTCTGCCAGATGTGGGATCCTAGACGATACCTCTGCCAGGTGTGATGTACAAATCACCTTTTTGTGGTTGCATGTTGAATGATCATTGTTTGGCCCTGCATCACTGGTAGCTGGGGGATCACAAACCCTACTCTGGAGAGCTAAATATCATACATACAGCACTTAGAAGGGAAGAAGAGCTAGTAGGAGAGTTTGGGTCACCATATGTGCATAGGCCGACACACTATTGAGTGTGCACACAAGTCCTTAGGTTACACGTAACTGACATTAAAACAAACTTACAGCCTACTGACCGTAGTCTTCTTCCTCTCCTTCCTCCTCCCTTCTCCTCCTCTCCTTCCTCCTCCTCTTCCTCTCCCTCCTCCTCCTTCACCTGTTCCTCCTCTTCCTCCTCCTCCTCTTCCTTCTCCTTTTCTTACTCCTCCTTCTCGTCCTTCTCCTATTCCTCCTTCTTCACTTCCTCTCCCTCCACATCTCCTCTTCCTTCTCCTCATATTTCTCCTCCTCTTCTTCCTCCTCCTCTTCCTTCTCCTCCTCCTCTTCCTTCTCCTCCTCTTCTTCCTCCTCCTCCTATCCCTCCTCCTCTTCATCCTACTCTTCCTCCTTCTCTTCTTTCTCCTCTTAATCCTCCTTCTCTTCCTCCTCCTCCACTTCCTTCTCCTCTTCGTCCTCCTCCTTCTCTCCCTCCTCCTCCTCTCCCTCCTCCTCCTCTTCCTCGTCCTTTTCCTCCTCTTCCTCGTCCTTTTCCTCCTATTCCTCTCCCTTCTCCTCTTCTTTCTCCTACTCTTCCTCCTTCTCCTCTTCTTCTTCCTACTCTTCTCGCCCCTCCTCTTCCTCTTCCTAGTCCTTCTCCTTCTCTTCTTTCTTCTCCTCCTCCTCTTCATCCTCCTCCTCTTCTTCCTCCACCTCCTCCTCTTCCTCCTCCCCCTCTTCCTCCTCTTCTCCCATTCTCCTCCTCCTCCCCCTCCTTCTCCCTCTCCCCACCCTAGCCTTACCTTTCTTCTTTTTCCTCTCTCTCTCTCCCTCGTGATCTTTTCTCTCCCTCTCCCTCCCACACATTCCCCCTCTATCGCTTTTTCCTCCTTCCCCCTCCCTTCACTGTGACTAGATAGCACCTATCTACTCGTTTCCCTACTCTCTCTCTCTCTCTCTCTCTCTCTCTCTCTCTCTCTCTCTCTCTCTCTCTCTCTCTCTCTCTCTCTCTCTCTCTCTCTCTCTCTCTCTCTCTCTCTCTCTCTCTCCTCTCTCTCTCTCTCTCTCTCTCTCTCTCCTCTCTCTATCTCCTCTCTCTCTCTCCTCTCTCCCTCTCTCTCTTTCTCTCTCCCTCTCTCTCTTTCTCTTTCCTCTCTCCCTTTACTTTTCCTCTCCCACCTTTCCCCCTCTCTGTTTCCTTCCTCCCTCCCTCCTTCCCTTCCACCCTTTCTCTCCCTCTAGCCCCCTTGCCACTCTTTCTCCACTCCCCATCACTTTCCCTGACCCCCTCCCTCCCTCTTCTCATCTCTCTCCTCCTTAGAACTCCCCACCCCCATGCACATTACAACATCTAACCTGTCTGTATGTGTCTCTTCCTCTCCCACTGCCCCCCTTCCAACTCACTCTCCACCTCTCCATCAGTGTGCCCATCTCTCATCCCTTACAACTTCCCTCACACACACACAAACAACACACATACATTACAACAACACCTAAACAAAGAAAAGATGGTGGATCAGAAGGGAAGTCAGACGCTCAGGGAATCAGAGGAAAATTATTCTGGTTGGGAAGAATGATGGATGGAAGAGCAATGCAAAATGATGGAACAAGAGTAGGAGAGCAAACTAGATGAGTTTTCTGTGAACATGGAGAGGAGGATGGAAGCAAGAGTTTTCTGCAAAAATGGAGAAGAGGATGGAGGTGGAGAAGAAGAAATAGGAGTCACAAGCCGAAGCTGCAGAAGCCAGGATACGGGTCCTAGAATATAAGGTAAATAGGCAAAAGCAAGTTACAGGGCTATTGCCCAGAGGAGATATAGCATCTGAAACAGGTACACCCCTACTGAATGAGGAGCCCAACAGAAAGGAAGGAGACATGACTTATGCCGAGGAATGAAAGGGAAAGTAGTTGGGAGCAAGGATAGCAGTAAGAGAGGGGGCAGAAGGTGGAGAGTTGGATAGGTCCCATGCAGAGGCATGACCATGCCACCAGAGCTACAGGAAAAAAATAAGGGAAACAATAGCCATGTACAAATGGGACAAAGAGACACAAATGGAAAGGCAATGGGAGGAGGAGAGGGAGAGGTAAGTGTTTATTCAAGGGCTTCATGAGAGTGAGGGGAGGACGCACAATGAAAGACGGCAAAAAGAAAAACAGGAGATTGAAAACATCATCAAAGACATACACGAGGAGGACATGACTGATATAGTGAATTTTCAGAGAATAAGGGGGAATTTGAAGGGGAGAAACTGCCCAGTCAAGTTGATTTTCAAGACAGAAACGGTGTGAAACAGGATCCTGAAAGGGAAACCACAACTGAAGGAATCGTCAACATTCAAGAGGGTATTCCTAGACCAAGACAGAACAAGAACAACATGACAGCAGCTGAGGGAGAGGACACAGAAGCGAAAAAGGCTAGGAAGAGACAAGGACAGAATCAGCAGAGGACAACCAGAGCAGAGCAGAGCAACAAGTGCAAGCACACATAAAACCACCCATAGAACCCATAACCAAACATGCTATCCCAACACAAACCACAATCCACACTTACTTCATCTACCCCATTATGCTGTAGAATCCCACAGCACACCACCAGGTCCCCGACCCTCACAGACCCTCCAGAACACAGTGCTGGAGTGCTGGAGGGGAAACTGAAGGTATGGTACACCAACATGGACGGAATAGCATATAAGTGGGAGGAGTGGCACAAAAGAGTCTAAGAGGCATCACAGGACATCATAGCTCTCACAGAAACCAAGCTCACAGGAATGATAACAGATGACATCTTTCCAATGGGATATCAAATCCTGAGGAAAGGCAGAGGGAATGGAGGAGTGGTGCTGCTCATCAAAAACCAATGAGATTTTGACCAGCTGGAGAGATAAGACAGAAGAGAAACAAGAGACTACATAATAGAAACACTTCAGTCTGGAGGTCCCAAGGTGGTAATTGCAGTGATATATAACCCACCACAGAACAACAGGAGGCCAAGGCAAGAGTATGATGAGAGTAATAGATCCATGGTTGACACACTGGCTGAAGTGGCCAAAAGGGCTTAAATGAGCAGGGCAAAGCTGCTGATTATGCGTGACTTCAACCATAAAGAAATCAACTGGGAGAACCAGGAGCCTCATGGGGCCCAGAAACGTGGAGGGATAGGGTGATGGAGGTTGTACTGGAAAACCTCATGTACCATCATGTAAGGGGCACTACCAGAGAGAGAGAGGAGAGGATGAACCAGCAAGACTGGATCTAGTATTCACCTTGAGTAGTGCAGACATTGATGACATCACATATGAATGACCCCTCGGGGCCAGCAATCATGGGGTTCTGAGCTTCGAATTCATGGTACAGTTACAAGTGGAGAGGGAAGCAGGAATGTCAGGATGAATGAAGCCAAACTACAAGAGAGGGGACTACACAGGCATGAAGAATTTCCTACACGGGGTTCAGTGGGATAGAGAAGTGGCAGGGAAGTCATTGAACGAGATGATGGGATATGTGACAGCAATATGCAATGAAGCTGAGGAGAAGTTTGTACTCAATGGTAACAGAAATAATGAGAAAGCCAGGATGAGCCTTTGGTTCACCCAAAGGAGTAGAGAGGCGAAAACCAAGTGTGCTAGAGAATGGAAGAGGTATAGAAGGCAAAGGACCCAGAAGAATAAGGAGAGCAGTCGCAAAACCAGAAATGAATATGCACAGGTAAGAAGGGAGACCCAAAGACAATGTGAAAATGACATAGCAGTGAAAGCCAAATCTGATCCAAAGCTGCTGTACAGCCACATCAGGAGGAAAACAACGGTCAAGGATAAGGTAATCAGGCTGAGGAAGGAAGGAGGAGAGATCACAAGAAACAACTGTGAAGTATATGAGGAGTTCAACGTGAGATTCAAAGAAGAGTTCACAGAGGAGACAGAAAGGACTCCAGAAAAACGCTGGAGTAGGGTACACCATCAAGTGTTGGACACAATACACACAATAGAGGAAGAAGTAAAGAGGCTGCTAAGCGAGCAAAATACCTCAAAGGCAATGGGGCCAGATAACATCTCTCAATGGGTCCTGAGAGAGGGAGCAGAGACGCTATGTGTACCCCTAACAACAATCTTCAATACATCTATCGAAGCAGGGTGGCTACCTGAGGTACGGAAGACAACAAATGTAGTCCCAATTTTTAAAAAAAGAGAGAGACACGAAGCATTAAACTACAGACCAGTGTCACTGACATGTATAGTATGCAAAGTCATAGAGAATATTATCAGGAGAAGAGTGGTGGAGCACCTAGAAAGGAATGAGTTTATTAACGACAGCCGGCATAGTTTCAGGGACAGGAAATCCTGTGTCACAAACATACTGGAGTTCTATGACAGGGTGACAGCAGTAAGAGAAGATAGAGAGGGGTGGGTAGATTGCATTTTCTTGGACTGTAAGAAGGTGTTTACACAGATCCAGACAAGAGATTAGTGCAAAAGCTGGAAGACCAGGCAGGGATAACAGGGAAGGCAATGTAATAGATCAGGGAACACCTGTAAGGAAGACAACGGTGAGTAATAGTACGTCGCGAGGTGTCAGAGTGGGCGCCTGTGACCAACTGGGTTCCACAGGGGTCAGTCCTAGGACTGGTGCTGCTTCTGATATTTGTGAACGACATGATGGAAGGCATAGACTGCGAAGTGTCCCTGTTTGTAGATGATGTGAAATTGGTGAGAAGAATTCAATCGGATGAGGACTAGGCAGAACTACAAAGAGTTCTGGACAGACTGCAGGCCTTGTCTAGCAACTGGCTCCTGGAGTTCAACCCTATCAAGTGCAAAGTCATGAAGATTGGGAAGGGCAAATAAGACTGCAGACAGTCTAGGGGGCCAGAGACTGCAAACCTCACTCAAGAAAAAGGATCTTGGGGTGAATATAACATCAGGCACATTTCCTGAGGCGCACATCAACCAAATAACTGCTGCAGCATACGGGCGCCTAGCAAACCTAAAAACAGTATTCTGACATCTTTATAAGGAATCGTTCAGGACCCTCTACACTTTGTACGTTAGGCCCATATTGGAGTATGCAGCACCAGTTTAGATCCCACACCTAGCCAAGCACGTAAGGAAACTAGAGAAAGTGCAAAGGTTTGCAACAATCCTAGTCCTGGAGCTATGGGGTATTGACCTGACGATACGGAGGACAGGAGAGATAGGGGGGGATATGATAATGACAAATAAAATACTGAGAGGAATTGATAAGGTGGCCAGAAACAGGATGTTCCAGAGATTAGACACAGCAACTAGGGGTCACAGTTGGAAGTCGAAGACTCAGATGATTCATAGGGATGTTAGGAAGTATTTCTTCAGTCACATACCCCCTCAAAACACCCTCCCTAACACCACTCTCCCCTAACTCTCAGCCACCCACTGTCACACACACTCACACCACTCTTCCCTCACCCTCAGCCACCGACTCTCACACACACTCTCACACCACTCTTCCCTCACCCTCAGCCACCCACTCTCACACCACTCTTCCCTCACCCTCAGCCACCCACTCTCACACCACTCTTCCCTCACCCTCAGCCACCCACTCTCACACCACTCTCCCCTCACCCTCAGCCACCCACTCACACACACTCTCACACCACTCTTCCCTCACCCTCAGCCACCCACTCTCACACCACTCTCCCCTCACCCTCAGCCACCCACTCACGCACACTCTCACACCACTCTTCCCTCACCCTCTGCCACCCACTCTCACACACACTCTCACACCACTCTCCCCTCACCCTCAGCCACCCACTCTCACACACACTCTCACACAACCCACATTCACATAATTCCTCTTTTGCCTTGTATTTGTCAGTTTATAAAACAATATTGAATATAAAATATTAGATAAAAATTCCTAAGAAAAAAATAAATGCAGGTGTGAAATGTTATGACTCAGGAATAAGAAAATTGGTTCCGAGTTTTGAATTCTCAATATATGATGAAATTTCTGGAACTTGTTGACATCGTTAGTCGGGGTCTACTGTAGTGTTATGTTGAAAGTTTACGTTGCAGAATGAACACGCAATAGTTGATTTGACTTGGATATCTTTCCTGTTACACAGTTGACATAACAAGTTGCTGGCATGTACATTTAATTACTCTAGGGCGCTTTAAAGGGCTAGTGTATAATGTGTGGGTGGGGTCCCCAGATGGGATTACGAACCTTCCACACTATTCGATACCTACCTACCCTATTATTCACCTTGCACCCTATATTAAGACCATTAAGACTACAAATATTTTAAGGTAAGTAATTAGTGTATATACATTCATTTTATCGCTTTAGGGCACCTTAAATGTCCAAGTGAGGTGAGGTGGGGGTGTCCTGGCTGGCTGCCACACTTAACTTCTTACAATAAACACTACTCACTTCTCACCCTACATTAGGACTACAAATATTTTGAGGTAAGTAATGAGTGTACTCTGTGTGTATTTTACTTTTTATTGTTTTTAATGTATTTTTCTATTGCTAACTTAATATATGTTAGTGTAAACTTATTATCTGACACTCATAAGTGGAAACAAACGGCATTCTGCTTTCCGGCGATGTCCATTTTCCGGCAGTAGCCTGGAAGCTAACCTGCCGTATGAGTGGGGCAGTAGCCTGGAAGCTAACCTGCCGTATGAGTGGGGCAGTAGCCTGGAAGCTAACCTGCCGTATGAGTGGGGCAGTAGCCTGGAAGCTAACCTGCCGTATGAGTGGGGCCCTACTGTATAGACATGCGAGGTAATGTTGTGTTATATCTTACACTCTCATCAGTTTTTACCTCAGTTGGAGAATCTACAACTGTTTCTGAGTCAGGTTTAGGATCAATGACATCATTACCTGGAGTTTACCTGAAAGGGTTTCAGGGGTCAACGCCCCCGAGGCTCGGTCTGAGATCAGGGTTCATGATGGATCAGGGTCTGATCAACCAGGCTGTTACTGCTGGCCGCACGCAAACTGACGTACGAACCACAGCCTGGTTGGTCAGGTACTGACTTAAGGTGCCTATCCATTGCTTTCTTGAAGACAGCCAGGGGTCTATTGGTAATCCCCCTTATGTATGCTGGGATCTGTGTGATCTTTGAATCAGTAAACAAAAGTTCTCTGGGAACTGAAAAGAGAAAAGAACATAATATTCGCATTACAATACCACGAAAATATGAAAAATTTTGATGTTTGAATTGTTATGTATCAATATTGAGAGACAGAGACGATATTCCATGTTATGGTGGTAAGTACATGATTAACTCTTATTCAGACATTTAACTTTCCACTGAAAAGAGATTCAGAAACTTACACTCTTTATGGAGTGTGGGAAAATAGTTGAAATATGAGAACTTTACGAGAGAAAAGTCGGCTGATGCAGACGTTCAGTAGAGTGTTTAGATGTTGCTGGGCCAGCCTCTTGTATGGACAAACATACGGCCATGTAGACGACGTAGCTCCTAGAAGCCTTCACAGTGGTGGGTAAAAGTAGGAGCCAGTTCCTCGTCGTTTGCTTGCATAGTGCCATATTTAGCAGGCTTTTAGGAGGCACTCAGATTATTCCTGGTTAAAACCAAGAAGTGGTATAAACCTTGATAATAGAAACCGACAAGTTGGTTTAGACAAACACGTAAGCAAACACTAAGACATATTTATTAGAAAACGTAAATGTCCCAGGACCGAAAAGGTTTCTAATAAATATCTCATAGTGTTTGCTTACATGTTTTTCTTAATCAAAACCAAGAAGTGTCACTTCTCCTCTGAGTAAAAATACTGCCTAAAGCTGTGTAATATGGCTCATTTCTCATTGATCTCTGAGTTTACAGTTCTAACACAGTCTACACCTCACTGTGTTTAGAATTAGAAGGTATGTGAGATTTATGGAAACAGAAAACGATACGAAATAATGAGAGGAAAGATACGAGGTGGAAAGTGGAGGGAGGTAGAGTGTGGCCAGTACCACCATAACCAGGTAGTCTGTCTCAGTGCTGCTCAGTGGTCACTCTGTCCTGGGATGATCAGGTCTCACCGCCCAGGGCTGCTCACGTCTCTCACCTCATTGATTATCGGACGCTAAAGTAACAAGGAATTGAAGAAGAAGAACTGTAATTATTATATTCTGTTGAGAATTTATATATATATATATATATATATATATATATATATATATATATATATATATATATATATATATATATATATATATATATATATATATGTCGTGCCGATTAGGTAAAACTGGTCAATTAGCAAGAACTCATCTAAAATTAAGTCCTTTCTAAAATTTTCTCTTATACGTTTAAAGATATATTTTTTCATTTATGTTAATGTAAGAATTTATAATTTTGTACTAAGAGAAACTTTGAAAACCTACCTAACCTTATTACAACAAGCGCAATATAATTTAGCCTAACCCAACTAAATATATTTTAGATACGTTATTGCAAAATTATTGCATACACAAATTTTCACTTGTCTTATAAGGCAGGTGAGCGTTGCTATTTAAGCCAAAATCGCAAGTTTTTCCTAATCGGCACGACATATATATATATATATATATATATATATATATATATATATATATATATATATATATATATATATATATATATATATATATATAATATATATATATATATATATATATATATATTTTTTAAAAAAAATATATATATATATATATATATATATATATATATATATATATATATATATATATATATATATATAAAATATATATATATATATATATATATATATATATATATATGATTGCCGATGTTATGAATGAAAAGAAGTTGGATGTCCTGGCCCTAAGCGAAACAAAGCTGAAGGGGGTAGGCGAGTTTCAGTGGGGAGAAATAAATGGGATTAAGTCAGGAGTATCTGAGAGAGTTAGAGCTAAGGAAGGGTAGCAATAATGTTGAAGGATCAGTTATGGAAGGAAAAGAGGGAATATGAATGTGTAAATTCAAGGATTATGTGGATTAAAATAAGGGTCGGATGCGAAAAGTGGGTCATAATAAGCGTGTATGCACCTGGAGAAGAGAGGAGTGTAGAGGAGAGAGAGAGATTTTGGGAGATGTTAAGCGAATGTATAGGAACTTTTGAACCAAATGAGAGAGTAATTGTGGTAGGGGACCTAAATGCTAAAGTGGGAGAAACATGCAGAGAGGGTGTAGTAGGTAAGTTTGGGGTGCCAGGTGTAAATGATAATGGGAGCCCTTTGATTGAACTTTGTATAGAAAGGGGTTTAGTTATAGGTAATACATATTTTAAGAAAAAGAGGATAAATAAGTATACAAGATATGATGTAGGGCGTAATGACAGTAGTTTGTTGGACTATGTATTGGTAGATAACAGACTGTTGAGTAGACTTCAGGATGTACATGTTTATAGAGGGGCCACAGATATATCAGATCACTTTTTAGTTATAGCTACAGTGGGAGTAAAAGGTAGATGGGATACAAGGAAAATAGAATCAGTAAGTAAAAGAGAGGTGAAGGTTTATAAACTAAAAGAGGAGGCAGTTAGGGTAAGATATAAACAACTATTGGAGGATAGATGGGCTAGTGAGAGTGTAGGCAATGGGGTCGAAAATGTATGGGGTAGATTTAAAAATGTAGTGTTAGAGTGTTCAGCAGAAGTTTGTGGTTACAGGCGAGTGGGTGCGGGAGGGAAGAGGAGCGATTGGTGGAATGATGATGTAAAGAGAGTAGTATGGGAGAAAAAGTTAGCATATGAGAGGTTATTACAAAGTAGAAGTGATGCAAGGAGGGAAGAGTATATGGAGAGAAAAAGAGAGGTTAAAAGAGTGGTGAAGCAATGTAAAAAGAGAGCAGCTGAGAGAGTGGGTGAGATGTTATCAGCAAATTTTGTTGAAAATAAGAAAAAGTTTTGGAATGAGATTAATAAGTTGAGGAAGCCTAGAGAACAAATGGATTTGACAGTTAAAAATAGGAGAGGAGAGTTATTAAATGGAGAGTTAGAGGTATCGGGAAGATGGAGAGAATATTTTGAGGATTTGGTAAATGTTGATGAAGACAGGGAAGCTGTGATTTCGTGTGTAGGGCAAGGAGGAATAACATCTTGTAGGAGTGTGGAAGAGCCAGTTGTGGGTGTAGGGGAAGTTCGTGAGGCAGTGGGTAGAATGAAAGGGGGTAAGGCAGCTGGGATTGATGGGATAAAGATAGAAATGTTAAAAGCAGGTGGGGATATAATTTTGGAGTGGTTGGTGCTATTATTTTATAAATGTATGGAAGAGGGTAAGGTACCTAGGGATTGGCAGAGAGCGTGTATTGTTCCTTTGTATAAAGGCAAAGGGGACAAAAGAGAGTGCAAAAATTATAGGGGAATAAGTCTGTTGAGTGTACCTGGTAAAGTGTATGGTAGAGTTATTATTGAAAGAATTAAGAGTAAAACAGAAAGCAGGATAGCAGATGAACAAGGGGCTTTAGGAAAGGTAGGGGTGTGTAGATTAAGTGTTTACAGTGAAACATATAGGTGAACAGTATTTGGATAAGGGTAAAGATGTTTTGTGGCATTTATGGATTTGGAAAAGGCGTATGATAGGGTAGATAGGGGGCAATGTGGCAGATGTTGCAGGTGTATGGAATAGGAGGAAGGTTACTGAAAGCAGTGAAGAGTTGTTATGAGGATAGTGAGGCTCAGGTTAGAGTGTGTAGGAGGGAAGGGGACTATTTCCCAGTAAAAGTGGGCCTTAGACAAGGATGTGTGATGTCACCGTGGTTGTTCAATATATTTATAGATGGGGTTGTAAGAGAAGTGAATGCGAGGGTCTTGGCAAGAGGTGTTGGGCTAAAAGATAAAGAAGCAAATACAAAGTGGGAGTTGTCACAGTTGCTTTTTGCTGATGACACTGTGCTTTTGGGATATTCTGAAGAGAAGTTGCAGAGGTTGGTGGATGAATTTGGTAGGGTGTGTAAAAGAAGAAAATTGAAAGTGAATATAGGAAAGAGTAAGGTGATGAGGATAACAAAAGAATAGGTGACGAAAGATTGGATATCAGATTGGAGGGAGAGAGTATGGAGGAGGTGAATGTATTCAGATATTTGGGAGTGGACATGTCGGCGGATGGGTCTATGAAGGATGAGGTGAATCATAGAATTGATGAGGGGAAAAAGGTGAGTGGAGCACTTCGGAGTCTGTGGAGACAAAGAACCTTGTCCATGGAAGTAAAGAGGGAATGTATGAGAGTATAGTTATACCAACGCTCTTATATGGGTGTGAAGCATGGGTGATGAATGTTGCAACGAGGAGAAGGCTGGAGGCAGTGGAGATGTCATGTCTGAGGTCAATGTGTGGTGTGAATATAATGCAGAGAATTCGGAGTTTGGAAATTAGGAGGAGGTGCGGGATTACCAAAACGATTGTCCAGAGAGCTGAGGAGGGGTTGTTGAGGTGGTTTGGACATGTAGAGAGAATGGAACGAGACAGATTGACTTCGAGAGTGTATAAATCTGTAGTGGAGGGAATGCGGGGTAGGGGTCGGCCTAGGAAAGGTTGGAGGGAGGGGTAAAGGAAGTTTTGTGTGCGAGGGGCTTGGACTTCCAGCAAGCATGTGTGAGCGTATTTGATAGGAGTGAATGGAGGCATATGGTTTTAATACTTGACGTGCTGTTGGAGTGTGAGCAAAGTAACATTTATGAAGGGATTCAGGAAACCGGCAGGCCGGACTTGAGTTCTGGAGATGGGAAGTACAGTGTCGGCACTCTGAAGGAGGGGTGTTAATGTTGCAGTTTTATAACTGTAGTGTAAAGCACCCTTCTGGCAAGACAGTGATGGAGTGAATGATGATGAAAGTTTTCTTTTTCGGCACCTGCCTTGGTGGGAATCGGCCGATGTTTAATAAAATAATAAATATATATATATATATATATATATATATATATATATATATATATATATATATATATATATATATATATATATATAAAACACTATGAAATAAGAATTAGGTGTGATACTCATTATCAAGGAACTTGATAATGTGAGTAGCTGAATTTTTTCATAGTGTTTGCATATTTTGATATCACCTGTTTACGATCTTTCATATAATATATATATATATATATATATATATATATATATATATATATATATATATATATATATATATATATATATATATATATATATATATATACCTAGGTTGGTAGACAGCAACCGCGCAGACTACCGTCCTGCCAAGTGAGTGTAAAACGAAAGCCTGTAATTGTTTTACATGACGGTAGGATTGCTCGTGTCTTTTTTCTGTCTCATTAACATGCAAGATTTCATGTATGTCTTGCTACTTCTACTTACACTTAGGTCACACTACACATTCATGTACAAGCATATACATACACACCCCTCTGGGTTTTCTTCTATTTTCTTACTAGTTCTTGTTCTTATTTCCTCTTATCTCCATGGGGAAGTGGAACAGAATTCTTCCTCCGTAAGCCATGCGTGTCGTAAGAGTCGACTAAAATGCTAGGAGCGAGGGGCTAGTAACCCTTTTCTCCTGTATGCATTACTAAAGTTAAAAAGAGAAACTTTTGTTTTTCTTTTTGGGCCCACCTTGTTGGGAAACGACCAGTTTGTTGAAAATATATATACACTGTATACATATATATATATACACACACACTGAATAACTGACTAAATAACTTACTGACATGACTGACTTACTGACTTGACTGACTGACTGAATGACTTGACTGACTTACTGAATGACTTAAAGTTAGACTTTTTCACTGAACAAGACCCTGAAACTGTGTCTAGAGCAGCTGATGTTTACAGTCAGTTGTATAATGTACTGCAAGGTAAAATATAACAGAAATCCATTACAGACTTTATGCACACCCCAGTACAACCATCGACTTCAGTACCAGAACCTCTACCATCCACCTCAGCCCAGTAGGGCCACAGCATAACTCTCCACTCTCTTCACAATCATCCACAAACATCAGCACCCACAATTTAAGGTAAGAAATACTATTATTTCTGTTACATTTGTAGTCTTAAGCAGTAAAAACAACAAAATACATCACGACAATGAACTACAATTACATATTAATTTTATTTTTGTAAGATATGGAGGTCTAAAAAAAAAAGGTCTTTGGCTTTTTGAGGGTTCCCAGGAACGTAACCCTATTTTTCCCATAAGTTCTTCGGATTGTCTAACACGGTTCGATCTAACACACCGTTTTCAGGAATGTAACTACCGTGTTAAACGACGGTCTACTGTATATGCAAAACAACCACTGTGAAAAAATAGCGAAATTCCAAGCGTTTTCGTGACTTCTCACATTATCAAGGAACTTTAAAGAAAAACATCAACTGGAAGGCATATAAAGGGGCTAGACTACACCTCACAATCACATCACCACAACAAGACTACACCTCACAGTCGTGTGACAACACCCAACTCTATGAAACACATGTGATACTCTACCCAAGCATTAAGATTTTTTACTTGTCCAATGTATCATTAAACTCTTCTCAAATTTTATTAATTATAAATGAATCCAATTTATATAAACCAAAAAAAAATATTCATAATTTTTTCAAAACTGCTTTTTATGAAACATGATTTTATTATATTCCTGTCGACCATGGACTTGCTTGATACAACTTTCTTAGCCTTTTGAAAATCAATTGGATGGTTAATATCTCTCACATGAATAAATAGAGTATTATAATCTTGTCCAGTTCTAATGCTATATTTATGTTGTTTTAATCTTAGTTCGAGACTTTTACGAGTTTGAGCATAATAAACGTTATTGCATATTTTACAAGGAATCTTATAGACACATCCATCAGCATTTTGAGGGGATTTTTTTATTAAAAGATTTTTTACTGTATCAAGATTTTTAAATACAACTTTGATATTAAAAGTCTTAAGAAAGGAAGGCATATCAACCAAGTTTTCATGGTAAGGGAGAATCAACATATTTTTAGTTGAATAAGGTTGGTTGTCCCTTTTTGGATTGTAAAAAGTATTTCTAGCAATTTTAAAGTATTTATCAATTACGTTTCTTGGGGATTTTAGATCATTAGCTATTTCATAAATTTTGGAGAATTCTTCATCTAAGAACTATGGCCTGATTGCGCCTCTGCAGGTAATTTGTAACCTTCTCTACTTACCCCCCTTCATTTGCTGCTGTCACTATGCCCAGCAGAATGCCACTTTCGGTCCCTGACATGTCCTGGTGGCCTGATAGGGCCTTTCATTCCTTCAGTACCCTTGTTGGATATTGGAGGGCCTGTTCTGTATCTTGCTTCAGCCTTTTCAGTTCATCATCTAGGCTATGAATTCTGGATTCTGCAGCTTCAGGTGCAGCTCCCAATTCTTGGTCTCTTCTTCCATCTTCTTACCCATTCTCCCAATAAGCTCGCCTAGCTTCTTTCCCACTCTTGTTCCATCCTACTCCTTTGCTATTCCATCTACTCTTCCTTTCCAGGCCCATCTTCCTCTTTTTACCCATGGGCTTAGACCACCCCTCTATGATCCCATAATTTTGTTGTGTGTGTGTGTATATGTGTGTGTTTGTATGTGAATGTGTGTGTGAGGTGTGAGTGTGTGTGCGGGGGTGTTGTATATGTTGCAGGGGTCGAGACTCAGCTCCTGGCCCCGCCTCTTTGCTGTCCGCTACTGGGTCTCTGCTCTCCCTGCTCCATGAGCTTTATCATACCTCGTCTAAAAACTATGTATGGTTCCTGCCTCCACTATATCTTTCTCTAGACTATTCCACTTCCTGACTACTCTGTGGCTGAAGAAATGCTTCCTAACATCCCTTTGACTCATCTGAGTCTTCAGCTTCCAGTTGTGTCCCCTTGTTTCTGTGTTCCCTCTCTGGAACATCCTGTCCCTGTCTACCTTGTCGATTCCCCGCAGTATTTTGTATGTCGTTATCATGTCTCCTCTGACCCTTCTTTCCTCCAGTGTTGTTAGTCCTATTTCCCTCAACCTTTCTTCATAGGACAGACCCCTGAGTTGTGGAACTAGCCTTGTCGCAAACCTTTGCACTTTCTCTAGTTTCTTTACGTGCTTGACCAGGTGTGGGTTCCAGACTGGTGCTGCATATTCTAGTATGGGCCTGACGTACACGGTGTACAGTGTCTTGAACGATTCCTTGTTTAGGTAACGGAACGCTAATCTTAGGTTTGCCAGTCGCCCATATGCTGCCGCAGTTATCTGGTTGATGTGTGCCTCCGGAGACGTACTTGGCGTTATACTCACCCCAAGGTCTTTCTCATTTGCCGAGGTTTGTAGCCCTTGTCCACCTAGCCTGTACTATGTCAGCGGCCTTCTTTGTCCTTCTCCGATCTTCATGACTTTGCATTTGGTGGGATTGAATTCAAGAAGCCAGTTGCTAGACCAGATGTCAAGCTTGTCCAGGTCTGTTTGAAGTCCTGCTTGGTCCTCTTCCGATGTGATTCTCCTCATTAATTTCACATCATCTGCGAACAGAGACACTTCTGAGTCTATCCCATCCGTCATGTCGTTTACATATACCAAGAATAACACTGGTCCTAGGACTGACCCCTGCCGTACGTTGCTCGTCACAGGCGCCCACTGTGATACCTCATCACGCACCATGACCCGTTGCTGCCTCCCTGTGAGGTATTCCCTGATCCATTCCAGTGCCCTTCCTGTTATACATGCTTGTTCTTCCAACTTCTTTACTAATCTCATGTGAGGAACTGTGTCGAAGGCCTTCCTGCAGTCCAGGAAAATGCAATCAACCCACCCTTCTCTCTCGTGTGTGCATGTATGAGCGTACTTACCTAATTGTGGTAGCAGGGGTCGATTCAAAGCTCCTGGCCCTGCTTCTTCACTGGTCTTCACTTGGTCCACTCTCTCCCTGCTTCATGAGCTTTATCATACCTCTTCTTAAAGCTATGTATGTTACCTATCTAAACTACCTCACTTTCCAGACTATTCCACTTCCTGAGAACTCGATGGCTGAAAAATATTTTCTAACTTCCCTGTGACTCATCTGAGTCTTCAGCTTCCAATTGTGACCCCTTGTTGCTGTGTCCCATCTCTGAAATATCATGTCTCTGTCCACTTTGTCGATTCCTCTCAGTATTTTATCATTATCATGTCCCCCCCTGTCCTTCCTGTCCTCCAGTGATGTCAGGTCGAGTTCTTTTAATCTCTCTTCCAAGGATGCCCCATAGCTTCAGGACTAGTCTCGTTGCAAATCTTTGCATTTACTCTAGTTTCCTGACGTGCTTGGCCAGGTGAGGGATCCAAACTGGAGCTGCATACTACAATAGGGGTCTGACGTACACGGTGTACAGGGTCAGAAATGACTCCTTACTGAGATGTCGGAATGTTATACTTAAGTTCGCTAGTGGCCCATATGCTGAAGCAATTATTTAGTTAATGAGTGAATCAGATGTCCTCGGTATTATACACACTCCAAGATCCTTTTTCTTTAGCGAAGTTTGTAGTGTTTGTCATAAAAGACTGTACTCTGTCTCCGGTCTTCTTTGCGGTTCCGTGATCTTCATGACTTTGCACTTAGTGGGTTTAAATTCCAGGAGCCAGGTGCTGGACCAAGTCTGCAGTCTGTCCAGATCCCTCTGTAGTCCTGCCTTATCCTCCTCCTCCGACTGAATTCTCCTCATTAACACCACATCGTCTGCAAACAGGGACACTTCTGTGTATATTCCTTCGGTCATGTCATTCACATACACCAGGAACACCACTGATCCTAGGACTGACCCTTGTGGAGCCCCGCTAATCACAGGCGCCCACTTTAACACCTCATCAATTACCATGACTGGCTGCTTCCTTCCCGTCAGATATTCTGATCCAAAGCATGATCCCTGTTATACCTGCCTGGTCCTCCAGCTTTTGCATTAGTCACTTGTGTGGAACTGTCAAAGGACCTCTTACTGTCTTACTGTCACTTTGTCATAGAACTCTGGTGGTTTGTGACGCAAGATTTCCCGTCTCTGAATTCGTGCTGGTTGTCGTTTATGAACTCATTTCTGTTTAGGTGGTCCACCACCCTTCTGATAATTTTCTCCTTGACTTTTCACACAATACATGTAAGTGTCACTGGTCTGTAGTTTAATGTTGTGTCTGTCCAGTTTTGGTAAAATTAGGACTTCATTTGGTGTTTTTCATACCTCGCGTAGTCTCCCTGTTTCAATAGATGTGTTGAAGATTGTTCTTAGTTGTACACTCAGCATCTCTGCTCCCTCTTTCAGGACCCAATGAAAGTTGTTATCCGGCCCTATCACCTTTGATACATCTAGTTTACTTAGCAGCCTCTTCACCTCTTCATCGGTTGTGTGTATTGTGTCCAGCACTTGTTGGTGTATACCACCTCATCGTCTTTCTGGAGTCCTTTTTGTCTCCAATGTCAATACTTCTTTGAATCTCATATTAGGCTCCTCACAAACTTCAAGGTCATATCTTGTAAACTTCCATCTTTCTTTCCTCAGCTTCATTACCTTCTTTTTGACTGTTGTTTTTTCTTCCTGATGTGACTGTACAACAGCTTCGCCTCAGACTTTGATTTTGCCGCTCTGTGTGTGTGTGTGTTACCATTTTGTCCTAGGCACATGTCGATTAGACACTAGGCCTGTTGTATGTATGTGTGCGTATGTGTGTGTATGTGTGTGTGTAACGAAACACTTCGAAATGTTTCGGCCCCGCCGGGAATTGAATGTATGTGTGTGTGTCTGTATGTGTGTATGAGTGTGTTTGTTTGTGTGTGTATGTGTGTGTGTGTGTACTCACCTAATTGTACTCACCTAATTGTGGTTGCAGGGGACGAGACTCAGCTCCTGGCCCCGCCTCTTCGCTGTCCGCTACTGGGTCTCTGCTCTCCCTGCTCCATGAGCTTTATCATACCTCGTCAAAAAACTGTGTATGGTTCCTGCCTCCACTATGTCTTTCTCTAGACTATTCCACTTCCTGACTACTCTGTGGCTGAAGAAATGCTTCCTAACATCCCTTTGACTCATCTGAGTCTTCAGCTTCCAGTTGTGTCCCCTTGTTTCTGTGTTCCCTCTCTGGAACATCCTGTCACTGTCTACCTTGTCGATTCCCCGCAGTATTTTGTATGTCGTTATCATGTCTCCTCTGACCCTTCTTTCCTCCAGTGTTGTTAGTCCTATTTCCCTCAGCCTTTCTTCATAGGACAGACCCCTGAGTTGTGGAACTAACCTTGTCGCAAACCTTTGCACTTTCTCTAGTTTCTTTATGTGCTTGACCAGGTGTGGGATCCAGACTGGTGCTGCATATTCTAGTATGGGCCTGACGTACACGGTGTACAGTGTCTTAAACGAGTCGTTGTTAAGGTAACGGAACGCTAATCTTAGGTTTTCCAGTCGCCCATATGCTGCCGCAGTTATCTGGTTGATGTGTGCCTCCGGAGACGTGCTTGGCGTTATACTCACCCCAAGGTCTTTCTCCTTTTCCGAGGTTTGTAGCCTTTGTCCGCCTAGCCTGTACTCTGTCAGCGGTCTTCTTTGCCCTTCTCCGATCTTCATGACTTTGCATTTGGTGGGCTACGAGCGCCGTTTCTGGCCAGGTACATTTGTCTCTATTCTGTGGCATTCCCTGCAGCTTCACCTCTAAGATCCGGATCTTGGCTTCTGCTTTTTTGACTCGCATTTTCCATTTTCTACTCTCCTCAGCTATCCTTTTTTCCATTCCCTCACTGATCACCAATATCTTCCTCTCCCATTGCTTCTCCCTTTTGAGGAATTCCTCCTCCCACTGTGTCCTTCCCTGATCGGCCATCCTCCCCCTTGTTGACACCCCTCTCCCTGAGCCGCCCATATTCCCACGGTGTGCCCTTGTGGATGTATTGAGAGTATCAGAAGAAGGGAGAAAGAAGGGGGATAGGGAAGGGGGTGAGGGAGGAGAAAGGATAGGGAAGGGGGTGAGGGGGAGAGAGATAGCTTAGAGGTAGTGTGGAAGAGGGTGGATAGAGAGGGAGAGGGGCAGAGGGAGGTAGAGATAGAGAGAGTGATAGGTAGGGGGAGAGAGAGGGAGGTAGAGGGAGGGAGAGAGGTGGAGGGAGGGAGAGGGGGAGTGAGAGAGAGGGTTAGGGAGAGGGATAGAGAGGTAGGGAGAGGGAGGGGAAGATAGGGGGAGGGAGGTATGAGAGGGGAGTAGCGGGGAGAAGGAGGTATAGAGAGGGGGAGGGAGGGAGGGGGAGAGAGAGAGGGATGGTTTGTGTGTGAGGGAGAAAGGGAGGGAGATAGGGGGAGAGGGAGGTATGGACTACTCTCCTAATGTTATGCTAGAGTTTTGCTGGTACTAATTCTATAACGATTAGAGATACTGAGCTAGGCTAAGCAAGCACAGAAAAGAGATAGAGGGGGAGTGCGTGAGAGAGAGGTGAAGGAAGAGGGGGAGAGGGTATAGAGGGGGAGAGGGTATAGGGGGGAGAGAGAAATAGGGGGAGAGAGGGTAGAGAGGGGGAGAGAGAGCTAGAAGGGGAGAGAAAGATAGAGGGAGAGAGAGATGGTATAGAAGGATAGGGAGAGAAATAGAGGGAGAGAGAGAGAGAGGGAGGGTGTGTGTGTGGGGGGAGAAAGGGGAGAAAGGGAGGGAGGTAGGGAAAGGGTGTATGGGAGGGTATGTAGGGTCAGAGGGTGACCGTCGTGTCAGGTTTCAGCGTTTACGACCACTTGTTGTGAGAACTCCCAGCGTTATTGTAATACTTCAGAGAGTTACGAATACTAGCCTAATATTGTGCTAGAAATTTGCTAGGTGTAATTTCAAAAAAGAAAAAATTTGCTAGTTGTAATTCCAAAAAAGAAAAAAGGGTAACACTATTAAACTAGTCTGAGACAAACCCGACTGTTGGTTTTTGTGAGTGTGTGTGTGTGCGTGTGTTTGTTTATCGCTTACTCACCGCGCCTGCGCTCCGCCGCCATGTCTTTAAATTATCTTCCTACCTTTCTTAGCTACAAAAACTAAAAAGAATACTACTACCTATATTACTGATAAAAATATTATTGCTAATACAAGAACAGCTCGACTACTTCAAGTGTGTGTGTGTGTGTGTGTGTGTGTGTGTGTGTGCGTCTTGGCATCTCGTCCACAGTGCCTACCTAATCTAATTCTAATTCTAGAATGCTACTAACCACTGCTACTAAAAGTTACTACTTATACACTGGTAATAATATTGTTGCTAATACATGAACAATTGTATGGTATACTACTTCTGTATCCTGACTACTTCAAGTGTATGTGTGTGTAGCGTGCGTACACATGTGTACATTTGGTTGGTAGCCCTGCGCCCTAACTTATCTTCCTACCTATGAAATTCTTATGTATTCAGCTCCTCCGAGCAGGGATTTTTCCCACACTTCAGCAACTCAGGGCCAGAAACCTGCAAAACCTGCAAACCACAACTAGGATTTTGTACATTACATCCGATGTCTGCTGGGTCTGTCAGATTGTTGATACTCTCCTGGTGTGGCACCCTGCTGGGTATTGTACCTCTTTGTTTCTTTTCTATTGGGCTCACTTAATGCAGTCACCGTACTGCTCACTGCTTGCCTTGCACTTGTCTCCCTTACTTGGGTACCTCCAGTAGATATGCTCCCCACTGCATTTTAGCTCACTACGATATATTCTCCACTTCCTGCTGTGTGGCAACCGCTGTTAGGCCTATCGCCGGTTCCCCTCACCGCACTTTCCCTATTTACTGTGTGTTTTCCCTCTGCGATCACTCGTAATTCCCTGCTTTTTGGTTTTAAATGAGTATGACACTTTAGCCTATGCCCACGCCTGTTTGTTGCACTCGGATTCCCCCTAGGACCACCCAATACGACCCAATTTAGCGGAGCTCAAAACGCGCGTGACTGCTTTGACTGAACGCCTCACTGTGTACTCACCTAGTTGTGGTTGCAGGGGTCGAGTCATGCTCCTGGCCCCGCCTCTTCACTGGCCGCTACTGGGTTACTCTCCCTGCGCCATGAGCTTTATCATACCTCTTCTTAAAGCTATGTATGGAGCCTGCCTCCACTACATCACTTCCTAAACTGTTCCACTTCCCGACCACTCTGTGACTGAAGAAATACTTCCTAACATCCCTGTGATTCATCTGAGTCTTCAACTTCCAACTGTGTCCCCTTGTTGCTGTGTCCCATCTCTGGAACATTCTGTCTCTGTCCAACTTGTCAATTCCTCTCAGTATTTTATATGTCGTTATCATGTCCACCCAATCTCTCCAGTCGTCCAGTGTTGTCAGGTCGATTTCCCTTAGCCTCTCCTCGTAGGACTTACCCTTCTTATCTGTGCATAATAGTTTCTGGCTCTTCGGCTAATCTCTATTTTCCTTGGTCCTTTGTCTTCTGTACTTTTTCCATTTTCTAGTGCACTTAGTTTTTGCCTCCCTACACCTTTGGGTGAACCAAGGACTCGTTCTGGTTCACCCATTACTTCTGTTTCCCTTGGGAACAAACCTCTCTTCTCCCTCCTTGCATTTTGTTGTCACGTAGTCCATCATTTCTTTTACAGGTTTTCCAGCCAATTCTCTCTCCCACTGAACTTGTTGCAGGAAGTTCCTAATGCCTGTGTAGTCCCCACTTTTGTAGTTTGGGTTTTCCTTTCTATTCCTGCTACCCTTTCCACTTGTAGCTCAACTATGTAATCAAAGCACAGGACCACATGATCACTAGCTCCGAGGGGCCTTTCGTACGTGATGTCGTCGATGTTCGAACTACTCAAGGTGAATATTAGGTCCAGTCTTGCTGGATCATCCTCACCTCTCTCTCTGGTAGCGTCTCCAACATGTTGATGCATGAGGGTTTCCAGTACCACATCCATCATCTTGGCTCTCCATGATTCAGGACCCCCATGGGGCTCCAGGTTTTCCCACTCAATCTCCTTGTGATTGAAATCACCCACAACTAATAACTTTGCTCTCCCCATGTGGGCTCTTCTGGCCACCTCGGATAGTGTGTCTACCATTGCTCTGTTGCTCTCGTCGTATTCTTCTCTTGGCCTCCTGCAGCTCTGTGGTGGGTTGTACATTACTGCAATTACCACCTTATGGACCTCAGACTGGATTGTTCCTACTATGTAGTCCCTTTCGTGTGTGTGTGTGTGTGTGTGTGTGTGTGTGTGTGTGTGTGTATGTGTGTGTGTGTGTGTGTGTGTGTGTGTGTAACGAAACACTTCGAAATGTTTCGGCCCCGATGGGAATTGAACCCGGGCCCTCCGTGCGTGAAGCAAGAGCTCTAGCCATCATGCCATCGGGGCGTGTGTGTGTGTGTGTGTGTGTGTGTGTGTGTACTCACCTAATTGTACTCACCTAATTGTGGTTGCAGGGGTCGAGACTCAGCTCCTGGCCCCGCCTCTTCGCTGTTTGCTACTGGGTCTATGTGTATGTGTGTGTGTGTATGTCTGTGCCGGGGAGGGGGCATCAAGTGCTTATAACACCCCCCATGTGTCATAACCTGCTGATAATAACTCGTGGCTGACTACTCGGTAACTGGCAAGTCGTCATCGCTCACGACTGTCGACGACTGAATCATGACGGTGGTCGCCTCACGCACCCGGGAGATGCACTACCTGCATAATTTGCATTTAGATAGAAGACTCAGCAATAAACTTGTCGTCGCCTACCTCGCGCTGCCTGTAGTTAGTGTACACACCTCCTGGTTGTGTATACACTCTACCTTGGTGTACACACTTCCTGGTTGTGTATACACTCAACCTTGGTGTACATGCCTCCTGGTAGTGTATACATTATACCTTGGTGTACACACCTCCTGATAGTGCATACATTCTACTTTGGTGTACACTCCACCTGGTGGTATGTACACTATACATTTAAAGAAAAAAAAAGTCAAAATACCGTTACTGGAACAATGCACAAATAACCCGCACATTCGGTCCGAATTGGACCATTTACAAGTGAGGGTTATTTGAGTGTGACTAACTCTTATATTCAGAGGAACGGAAGGTATTCAGGTTTGATCTGAGAAAGAGAAGGGTGGCTTCAGTTCCCTACATACGGTCACTTTCACCAACATCAAGGCAGGCTTCCCTGAGGGGCTTGTAGCAGATACTATATTCCCTCATTTCCTATTGTTGCTGAGACTGTCGCTCTGGTGCGGGTGTGACCGCCGAAGCTGTCGTGTCACGGAACATGTGGAAAAGAACACATGAGAACAGTTCAGGACGCTTATTAAAGGAAATGTTTCGCCCACGAGTGACTTCTTCAGTCCTAATAGAAAGGAAGCTAAAAGTTTGTTCTTCAATGATAGCCCCTCAGCTCCTAGATGAGGCTTTACCCCCAAGTGTTATTGTTGATCTGACAGCCTTTCTATTATGGTCGGGGTCTTTTAGCGAAAGAACGACCGTCATGAAGAGGCAAGGAGCACCCTGTAGAAGAAAGAAGCTATGTAGAAGAAAGGACCACTGTGTAGAAGCAAGCAGCAGGCTATAGAAGTAAGGACCTCCCCATAAAAAACAAGGAGTACCCTGTTCAAGCAAGGATCACCGTGTAGAAGCAAGAAGTACCGTGTAGAAGCAAGGGATACAATGTAGAAGCAAGAAGTACCGTGTAGAAGCAAGGAGCATCTTGTAGAAGCAAGGATCGCCGTGCAGAAGACAAGAACCATCTTGAAGAAGACAAGAACCATCCTGCAAAAGACAAGAACCATCCTGCAAAAGACAAGAACCATCCAGCAGAAGACAAAAAACATCCTGAAAAAGACAAGAACCATCCTGCAAAAGACAAGAACCATCCTGCAAAAGACAAAAACTATCCTGAAAAAGACAAGAACCATACTGCAAAAGACAAGAACCATCCTGCAAAAGACAAGAACCATCCTGCAAAAGACAAGACCCATTCTTTAAAAGACAAAAACCATCCTGAAAAAGACAAGAACCATCCTGCAAAAGACAAGAACCATCCTGCAAAAGACAAGAACCATCCTGCAGAAGAAAAAACCATCCTGCAAAAGACAAGAACCATCCTGTAGAAGACAAGAACCATACTGCAAAAGACAAGAACCATCCTGCAAAAGACAATAACCAGCAGCAGATAAGGAGCACCCAGCAGCAGATGAGAGCACCCAGCAGCAGATGAGAGCACCCAGCAGCAGATGAGAGCACCCAGCAGCAGATGAGAGCACCCAGCAGCAGATGAGAGCACCCAGCAGCAGATGAGAGCACCCAGCAGAGGCCAGCACTGCTTCGTAGGGTCCAGCGCCGGCAAATCATTCCCAACCTGAGCTAGCATAACAAAAAGCCAGCGAGAAATACACGCGTGTTAAGGCGCGTTACTCACTCTCGTGTCACGCATTAGAGGAGACGTCCCGGAAGTCTCTTTTGTGGGTCCTGATCTTACGCCCGCTTAGAGGAAGGGACCGACCTCAAAAAATAAATAAATAAAAAAAGTATATATATATATATATGTCGTGCCGATTAGGTAAAACTTGCGATTTTGTCTTAAATAGCAACGCTCATCTTGCCATATAAGACAAGTGAAAATTTGTGTTTGCAATAATTTCGCCAAAATCATTCTGAACATAACGAAAAAAATATATTTCATTGTGTTTGTTTATTATTAAATTAATGTTAACGTATCTAAAATATAATTAGTTGGGTTAGGCTAAATTAAATTGCGCTTGTTGTAATAAGGTTAGGTAGGTTTTCAAAGTTTCTCTTGTTACAAAATTATAAATTCTTACATTAACATAAATGAAAAAAATATATCTTTAAACGTATAAGAAAATTTTAGAAAGGACTTAATTTTAGATGAGTTCTTGCTAATTGACCAGTTTTACCTAATCGGCACGATTAGTAATAATATAATAATCTTATATATATATTATAATTATATAAGTTATTATTATAATATATTTAAGTAAACAAAAGCAGTTATATCTGTGAATAAGGGTCAGTTTCGCCACAAGTTTAGTGGCTGCCCAACTGTTTCTGAACATTGGAATGCACTATTTGATAGTTGGTAAAGACTTTTTCTGCATTTATGTCCTCTTGGAAGGCAGGGATTGTGGGCAGTACTAGGTGCTGGGCTAATGTTAAGTGCAGATGTTGCGGTGTTAAACTGGACACCACACGACACGACAACGAACACACGAAGATCTACACGACACTAGTGTCTGTGTTATGCGTGTAAGTGAAGGGAATAATTTACCAGTAATAATGATGGCCTTAGACCACCAAAAGATGTGTGGTAGTTTTAAACACCTGTCTTGTTGCCAAGTATGATATACTGCCAGTGGGTTGAAACACTGTTAGTGTATAACGTCATGAACCTCTTGGCAAGAGCTGTTGGTACAACGCATAAAGTTAACAAATAACAAAGTGGAAAATTGACACAGTCTGGGACCGTTGGCCCGATTGACCAAAGTCTAACTTTTAAGGAGGAATTCCCGTAGGGAACTGTCAGAACACTGTTCAGTGGATGAACCTTGTTTGGTGTTAAAAGAAAAATTAAATACATAAAGGAAAGAAGTTAATAGGTGATGAGAAACTATAAAAGAATGGTGACAATTGGATAAACATGATTCCGGGAATATAAGGTAAAAATGTATTTCAGTCAATATTTCAACATGTTCATGCGCATGGCGTCTATAGACGCGATGAGATGAACATAGAATTGATAGACGGAAAACATCTGTCAGTGACGAGAAACATCTGTCAGATAGGGGCAAGAAAAATTGTCGATAGGAAGAAAGAGAATTTTTAAGAGAGCAAGAATATTGATATTACCGTCTTATATGGGTGCAGAAACATGGGTGATGAATTAGAAACAGCCAGAGAAAAGGCCGGAAAAGGCAGTGGAGAGGAAATTCATTAAACCTGTTTTGTCAATGTGGGCATTGTGTGAATTTTTTAAATTTCAGCGAGGAATTTATTTGGAGAGATAGGGAGGAGAGGAGAGAACAAAAGATGAAGAGAGACGAGGAGAGGGGTGAGAGGGTTTGAGACATGAGAGAGAATGGAACGAGACAGAGGACTTGAGAGTGATAAATCTGTAGTGGAGGAAGGCGGGTAGGGTCGCTAGGAAAGGTTGGAGGGAGGGGTAAAGGAAGTTTTGTGCGAGGGGCTTGGACTTCCAGCAAGCATGTGAGCGTATTTGATAGGAGTGAATGGAGCATATGGTTTTTAATACTTGACGTGCTGTTGGAGTGTGAGCAAAGTAACATTTATGAAGGATTCAGGGAAACCGGCAGGCCGGACTTGAGTTCTGGAGATGGGAAGTACAGTGCCGGCACTCTGAAGGAGGGTGTTAATGTTGCAGTTTTATAACTGTAGTGTAAAGCACCCTTCTGGCAAGACAGTGATGGAGTGAATGATGATGAAAGTTTTTCTTTTCGGGCCACCCTGCCTTGGTGGGAATCGGCCGATGTGTTAATAAAAAAAAAAAATAATATATATATATATATATATATATATATATATATATATATATATATATATATTTATTTATTTTCCTCACAAAATTTTTGGCTTAGTTATCCATCTTTTTGTGAATAAGGTGTCAGTTTCGCCACAAGTTTTCGCCTGGCTGCCGCCACTGTTCGCCAGTTGGAAATGCCACCTCTTTCTGCTATAGTTGGTGGCACTTTTTCCTCTCCCTGTTTTGTCCTCTTGTGAAGGCCAGGGGGATTGTGTTGTGTGCCCCGTCCACCAGGTGCTGGGTCTCCCTTAGTGGTTAAAGGTGCAAGAGTGTTGTGTGTTTAATGCTCGCACACACGCACACACACACACACACACACACACACGCACACACACACACACACACACACACGCACACACACACACACACACACACAACTTGCCTGTCTGTCTGTCTATGCGTCAGTAATGACAGAAATAATTTTAACGACAGATAATAATGAAATGGCTTCGTTTATTTTCGACGGCATCTCCAAAAACACCTGTCCAGTGGTACCAGCTTCATGAAACACCTGTCTTGTGGTGCCAACGTCATGAAATACCTGCCCAGTGGAACCAACGTAATGAAACATCTGTTCAGTGGTACTAACGTCATGAAACACCTCTACATTGGTACTAACGTCATGAAACACCTGTCCAATGGTACCAACGTCATGAAACACCTGTTCAGTGGTACCAACGTCATGAAACAATTGTCCAGTGGTACTAACGTCATGAAACACAGGTCCAGTGGAACCAACGTCATGAAAGACCTGTTCCAGTGTGAAACCAACGTCATAAAATACCTGTTTTAATGACGCCAGTGTAATGAAATACCTGTTCCAGTGGAACCTACGTCATGAAACACCTGTTCCAGTGGAACCTACGTCATAAAACACCTGTTAGGATTTAACAAACCTTGTAAAACACTTATTTTAATTACATCAATGCGTGAAAACAACCGTTACAAAAAAAATATCATTGAACACGTGTTTCAAAAGAAACAGCGTCATAAAACACATGGTGCAATGGGCCCAACATAATAAAACATCTATTCCGGTGAATTCAAAGGTCATAAAACACCTGCTCTAATTTAACCAGCCTCATAAAACACCTATTTCAACTAAACCTGCTTCATGACACGCCTGAAAAACACGTCATATAGACGCGAAAAAACATCTGCCAGATAGACACAAGAAAACATCTGTCAGATAGACGCAAGAAAACATCTGTCAGATAGACGCAAGAAAACATCTGTCAGATAGACGCAAGAAAACATCTGTCAGATAGACGCAAGAAAACAACTTTCTAAGAGACGCAAGAAATCACTTGAATATTACCGTTTTATAAAAGTGCAGAAAACACCTGCCTTGGAAGAACTTAACAAGAAAACAGCCAGAGAAAACACCTGCGTATTTCACGCGAGTCATTTAATACAATTGGCTTCTTTCACAAAACCGTGGCTAAAAAACCGAGGAAATTCAGTTAAATAAAACCTGTATTATGTATCCAACAAAAAAAAACATGTGGTCATTTGTGTGAATTATTTATTACAGTCGAGGAATATTTATTAGGTGAGAGAGAGAGAGACAGGAGAGAGAGAGAGAGAGAGAGAGAGAGAGAGAGAGAGAGAGAGAGAGAGAGAGAGAGAGAGAGAGAGAGAGAGAGAGAGAGAGAGAGAGAGAGAGAGAGAGAGAGAGAGAGAGAGAGAGAGAGAGAGAAGAGAGAAGAGAAAGAGAGAGAGAAGAGAGAGAGAAAAGAGAGAGAGAGAGAGAGAGAGAAGAGAGAGAGAGAGAGAGAGAGAAAACGGCTGAAAGTCGAACTGAAGTAGGCACAGTGAGAAGGAACAGAGACTTTGGATTTTAAAATCTTAGCAGGAAAGGAACAAAAATGGATAATTGAAACATACGGGAGAAGGGGAGAGAACAAGGGTGGAAAAGGGGAAATATCGAAGTTCGCTTGAGCAGGGGTTCTCAAACTGGGTTTTACTGAACCCTAGAGTTCCACCAAATCTCCTTCTTATGAAGGGGGGGGAGGGGGGTTGCTCGAGATCTTTCATGAGAGATAGAGACAAAGGAGCGAGATAATTTTGCGATGGTGGTTCTGCTTATTATTATATAAAGAAGGAATGACCGTCAACGAGGATTCCGAAGGACTTTCACAATATTTCGATGTGAATGTTTCATCAAATTTCTCTTGATTTACTTTATACCGATTAGAGTGGATTAAATTAGGTTAGTTTAGGTTTCATTAGGTTAGATACGACTGTTGCTTTTAACAACTGGCTGAGAACTGTCAAAATTCGAAAGAACTGTTAACTGTATCAAGCTCTTGTGTCTGCTGCTTCCACTCAGTCACATCAATACACAGGAGAGTCATTTGTAAACACAGTTAATAATGCATTAAACACATCATATGTGTAACACTTTAGTAACTTTATTTACAAACGTTTCGCTTACACAATAAGCGAATACACAGGAGAATAATACATAGGTGAGTAAAATTGGAGACAGCAGACGCAGGGAGAAGTAGAGATGAAATAAAGATACCAAAGTGTAGGTATTATATACTATTTTAATAGTGATGCAAGGCTCTGCTTTATTAGGCTAAGTAGAAGCTACCGTATTTTGCGGCTTATAAGACGCGGATTGTAAGACTTGTTTTAGTTTCAATGGCTCGGCATCGGACGTAACTGGGAGAGCTACAGCCCAACCCACACCCCTTCAGTTTATATGACGCAGGGTGGTTTTTGGAGACATTTAATAGAAAAAAAATGCGTCTAATAAGCCGCAAAATACTGTAAGTTACAAGCTACTCTCGCTTTAGTTATTTACGATCAGTAAAGCTACGACCGTGTTTATGTTACCAAAGCATTTTAATTAAACAAACAATTGAATTGGAAAAGAAACCGAGTAACGAAGTTCGGACACAGGTGACATACTTGGCAAATACTTTTACACTCGTGAATGGACTTAGTTTCACTGCAAGGCGCAAGAATACCTAATCTCCAAGTTCAGTGTAAAACTGATAAAGTTCAACAATAACAGGAAAACCTTGAGTGCATTTCAGATCACAATGAATTTTCTCTCTTAAAAATAAAATCTCCCTTGAAGAAAATGTCGAAATTTTAGTGATTCATTTGTGTAAACAAGGGCACGAAATGCGGGTTAAAGCATTTTTTTGCGAAGGTTTTTCGTCCAGCAGGAAATGTATCGATTGACACAGAGATTAGTTATTTTTCTGGTGCATGAAACGTCTTCACAGTAAAATGTCAAAACCTACATTACGTGCCTTATTTACTCGCTCTCGATATGCTCTACCTCTACCTCTACCTCTACCGGATAAAAATAGACGGGAAGCAAATTCCGTTGATCGTACTTGTGAATGTATCTCTTTTTGTTTTTGAAAGTGTAGACAGAACGACAGACATTTCCAATAATTTCACTCTAAAAACTAAATCTAATCACGTATGTATTGCGCAATTAAATATTTTTAAACTACCCCAAACATGGTGAAATGTAGTCAGCTCTTTGTAACCCATAACTTCCAAAAATGAAAAAAAAAAACCTCCCTGCCCTTAAACGATGATATCCCTGGGTACGCTGTCAGCCAAACGCCTTCAAATAGAGATACGCTGACCTGCACATGTGTCTAATTTCTAATCTTGTCCGTATTGTATACCGTTATGGTGATGACACAGGCTAAGTTGCAACTACGGGTCGAGTACGCAATGTGTTGTTGAAAATGGCGAACCATATACAGAGAAGTGTATTGAGGCTAATACATCAAAAGCCCAGAGAGTGACACCTGTGTTGACAGGTGTATGGCGGTAATTAATCCACAGCTGAGGGGAGAAAGGTGTCATTTTTGTTCAATAATTGACAAATTTCGTGCTAGCTGCTTTGTCTCCCTCGAAATTATTTTCCGGTCTTGCCAGGGATATTACCCTACCCTACACCCGTCCCTGGCAGGGAAAAATACCGCAGTATCCACCCATGGCAGGGAGAAAATCCCGCTACTATTAAGTTAGTGTTGAGACGGGTAATGAAAATGACTTTTATTAGCGTTGTCTTCCAGTTTTTTTTTTTTTTTGGTTGCGGCGTCCCTGATGGTCATTAAACGTCAGCAGGATTGTTTAATGGCACTTCTTGTGGCCTCGTCTGCAACCTGAGTGCTCAAACGTGCCCGTGGTTTAGGTTCTTGCTCATCCTGGTTTTTCTTCTTATCCACGAGTCTTCTTTGCTCGCAGGATTCGTTATACATTCCTCTTTTGTTGTATTTCTCTTTTGTTACATCCCTCTTTGTTGTGGCCCTTTTTATCGCCCTTGCTTCATCCCTTTTCATTTTTTCCTTATTATCCGTCGCCTCTTACCGTTTCCTTTAACATACCTTCTTCTTCGTCCTCATTTCCTCTATCTCACCCCGCTCTTCTTTCCATCCTTCTCCAATCCCTCTTCGTTCACTCTTATATCCCTTCCTCATTTTTATTCTTCTTTGATCACTCACCGCCGCCCACTTTCTTCCCAGAAGTAATTTCTTAGAGGTACTTTCTTTCCCGGAGACACTTACTTTCTCAGAGGTGCTTACTTTCTCTAAGGAACTTTCTTAACCAGATAACAAATGGGCGAGAGAGGGAGAGAGAGGGAGGGATAGAGAGGGAGAGAAAGTGGGAGAGAGAGACAGATAGACAGATAGATAGATAGATAGATAGATAGATAGATAGATAGATAGATAGAGAGAGAGAGAGAGAGAGAGAGAGAGAGAGAGAGAGAGAATGGAGAGAAAGAGAGAGAGAGAAGAAGAGAGAGAGAGAGAGAGAGAGAGATAGGGAGAGAAGAGAGAGAGAGAGAGAGAGAGAGAGAGAGAGAGAGAGAGAGAGAGAGAGAGAGAGAGAGAGAGAGAGAGAGAGAGAGAGAGAGAGAGAGAGAGAGAGAGAGAGAGAGAGAGAGAGGCACATTACACTGACAGAAGGAGAAAGCTAGTATAAAAATACCTCATAACTGGAGAGTGAGTGGAGGCAGTGTAACAGGAGCGAGGTTGGGCCACAAAAAATCTGCCTCGTTTGTCAACAATAAGTGCCACAAGTTACTGTAGTGCCAACCGGGTCGATAACTGTTATCCTTCACCTGACATTCACAGTAGTGCCAGCTGGATCAATGACTGTCATCTTTCACCTGAGAGTCACTGTAGTGCCAGCTGGATCAATAACTGTGATCCTCCGCCACCTTGCTTCCTTTTATCAGTGGGTTGATGCTGTTGGATCAGTTTAACTGTTATTGTTAGTAGTAAGCTCGGTTGCTAACATCATCTCTGATGCTCGCTCAGACTCAGACAGATAGCTAATGAAAATAGACGGGCGTAAAGGACGGAAAGATACGTAGACAGATAACAATGACATGTTTTGATGCACATTCCCTGTGTGTTCCTTCAGAATAATAATAATAAATAAATAATATCTTTATTTACTACAAGTACATGTACAAGGTATACAGTCCTAGCTGACATCAGTGACATACTACTATATAGAAAGCCACTTGTTATGCTGAGCATTTCGGGCAAATTAGATCAGTTTTGTCCCAGGATGCGACCCACACCAGTCGTCTAACACCTAGGTACCTATTTTACTGATGGGTGAACAGGGATAGAGACAGCAGGAATCTTACGTTAATTAATTGTGTTTCTGTGTCCTTTTGAAAAATACACACTCATATACTTCTACACTCCGTGATTACTTTATTAGGTACACCCATATAATTTTGGGTAGGGCATTTCCCTTTGCCCCCAGAACAACCTGACGTTAACAATGTACTGGAAATATTCCTTGGAGATCCTGGTCCATGTTGACATCATAACATCACGTAGTTGCTTCAGATCTGTTGGCTTCACATTTATTCTGCGAACCTCCCGTTCCACTACGTCCCAAAGGCTTATGCCAACTTCTAACACTACCCTCTGCATATCGAAGCCGAAGTCACAATTCGTCAGAGCAGGCGAAGTTTTCCAATCATTAACTGTCCAGTTTTGGTGAGCCTGTCTCCAATGCAGACTGTTTTCTGTTATAGACTGAAAGGAGTGGAACACGATGAGGTCATCTGCTGTTGTAACCCATCCACCTCAAGATTCAACGCATTGTGCGTTCAGAGATGCTCGTCTGTGTAGAGCTATTGTAATGCGTGGCAGTTCGAGTTACTGTCACCTTTCTGTCAGCCTGAAAACATCTAGATGTTCTCCTTTAATCTCTTTCATTAACAAGACGTTTATCGCCCACAGAACTGCCTCTCACTGGATGTTTTGTGTTTTTCACACCATTCTTTGTAAATTCTGAGATACTCAAAACCACTCCCACAGTCAGAGTCACATAGATCACATTTCTTCATCATTCTGATGTTTGGGCTGAACAACAACTGACCATCTTGACTGTTTTCATACTTTGAAGTGCTGCCACCTGATTATTTGATAAGATATTTGTATTAACGAGCAGATGTACTACTGGCTACTGAGTTTAATATCTCTCTCTCTCTCTCTCTCTCTCTCTCTCTCTCTCTTTTTCTTTGTCTATCTGTCTCTGTCTGTCTGTCTGTCTGTCTCTCTCTCCTTAGCACTGGAAATAAGCCCGTATAAACTACCTCACCTCAGAACTACACTAAGCTCAAACGCATTTATAACTTTTTTTCTCTCTTGACTTTTGTTTGCACTGTTTTAAAAAGCGAAAAGTTGCAAGCGCGAGCATTTGAAAGCGAGAGGCGTAAAGAGGATTTCCGCTCCCTTATATAATAGTACCGAGGAAAAACGAAAGCGAGGAAGTACTGGGAAATTTGTTCCGGTTTTCAGTTTTGGTTAAGAATAACTGACAGCTCTGTAATTAAGAGTAGATTGGAGCTCTATAATTAGGAGTAGCTGGCAGCTCTATAACTAAGTTATAGCTACAGGAAATGAGATTTTCACACACACACACACAAAAGTTAAAGTATCAAATTGTGCAGTGCTATTATTACGACTTTTATTATAATTTTTTCCCCCGGTCTCTTAAACCCGTAAGATGACAGGTAAACCATCCAATTTCTACTTGCATTCTGCATAGAGTACATACATGTATATGTATGTGTATATACACACACACGAAGAAAGGTTAAGAGAAATCGGCCTGACGACACTGGAGGATAGGAGGGTTAGGGAAGACATGATAACGACATACAAAATACTGCGAGGAATAGATAAGGTGGACAGAGACAGGATGTTCCAGAGATGGGACACAGAAACAAGGGGTCACAATTGGAAGTTGAAGACTCAGATGAGTCAAAGGGATGTTAGGAAGTATTTCTTCAGTCATAGAGTTATGATAAAGCTCATGGAGCAGGGAGAGAGAGGACCTAGTAGCGATCAGTGAAGAGGCGGGGCCAGGAGCTGAGTCTCGACCCCTGCAACCGCAAATAGGTGAGTACAAATAGGTGAGTACCCACACTCACAACACGCACACACATAGGTAGACAGACAGACAGACAGACAGCACACACACACATAGGTAGACAGACACACACACACACACACACACACACATAGGTAGACAGACACACACACACACACACACACATAGGTAGACAGACACACACACACACACACATATCCGAGACTTTTTTTTTTTACTATCCTAATAGCTCTTTCCCCTTTGCAGAGTTTCCTTTCAAATTACATGTGGAAGTGGAGTTGAACCCTTAATCCGAGTCGTGTAAGGTGACTAAAATGCCGGAAGGAAGGGACACCTTGTAACCCCTTTTTCTGCAACAGTTATTAGAGACAAAGAGGACACCTATCCAGTTAAGTTGCAGGAATGAGCGTGAATATAGAAGACATGGGAAGAATTATCTCTTATGAATAAAAAAAGAAGCTTAATGAAATAGAACCAAGCAAAACAAAGCTAAAAGAGGTGGAAGAATTTCATAAGGAAGGAGTCGATGGGGTTAAATGTGGCGTAACTCAGAGAATTAAAGCTAAAGAAAGAGTGTCAAAATTCAAGAAATATGTGGATTAGAATAAGTGTGGGACGTGAGAAGTGGGTTAGAGCAAGTGTTTGTACACCAGGGGACGAGACGAGTGTAGAGACAGATTTATCAATTAAGCAAATGTTTAACAAATTCTGAACTGAGTGAAATTAGTGAGAAAACAAATGCTATGAGGACCCCAATGAACAGTGTGAGAACCTAATGTAGAGTGTAAATTGGAAACTAGGTCAAAATTGAAGTGGCAGGGGAAACTGTTATGAAGACTGACTGAATTACTTATAGAAACATATTTAATAATAGATTATATTTAATTTATGATAAACAATAAATAATTATACAGTACGAGGTGTGATGTAGTTTATTATGAGAGTTGTTTACTAGACTACATATTAGCAAATAGAAGACTAATTAGGAAATTCATAGATGCGCATGTTTTAATTAAGTAGAATAACAAATATGTCTGACCATTATTCAGTGGAAGAACATGAGGCAGACAGAATACAAGGAGAATAAAATTAGTGGATAAAAGAGAATCGAAAGCGAATGAGTTAAAGGAGACAGGGGGAACGTATAAGCAACGACTGGCAGAGAAGTGGGCTAGAGAGAACGCAGATAATGAGGAGGTTGAAGAGGAATGAGGTAGATTTAAGAATGCAGTGTTGGCGTGTGCAGCTGAAGTTTGTGTGTACAGGAAAATGGGTGAGTGGGGCAGAGACTGATTAGTGGAATGATGACATGAAAAGGATGACGAAAGAAAGAAAAAAAAAGGCATGTGAGAGGCTCTCATAATGTAAAAAATGATATGTGTAAGTCAGAGCAAATGGAGAGAAGAGAGAAAAGGAGAGAAGTTAAACGAGTAGTGAAGAAGTGCAAAAAGAAAAAGCCAACGTGAGAATGATTGAGACTTTAACAGCAAATGTTGATGAATTAAAAAAAAACAGTTTTCAATAGAGATTAATAAACTGAAAGAGCTTGGTGAGCAGATGAACTTGGCCGACACCTCACCCGAACCTTCACGATGATGCTGGGTCAGATGGTCAAGGACTAGTCAACATAACTTAAATTCTTCACAAAATTTATTAATAATAAATTAATCTAATTTGCATAATCCTAAGCCAATATTCATATTAAAATAAAAACTATTTTTTAATGAAGCAATTATATTTCTCCCCACAGAGCATTAGACTCTTGTCCAGTTCTAATGCTATATTTATGTTGTAATCTTAGTTCAATGCTTTTCCCAGTTTGTCCGTAATAAACTTTATTACATTGTTTACAAGGAATCTTGTAGACAGAGCTGTCAGCTCTGTTGAGAAATATAATTGAATCAAGCTTCACAAAAAATAGTTTTGATTATAATATGAATATTGGTTTAGGATTATGCAAATTAGATTCATTTATAATTTATAAAATTGGTGAAGAATTTAAGCTTCGTTGACAAGTCCTTAATTATCTTTTCCACATCATCGTAAAGGGACTGTGAGGTGTTGTCTCAGCCTTATAAGCCTTCAGCTGTTCTATTATTTTTTACAGTTCCTTGATATTGTGAGAAATCTTGAAATCGCTTGGAAATTCACTATTTTTTACACAGTGGTTGTTTTGTATATTGTGATATCACTTGTTTACTGTGATCTCATCGTGTGTGTGTGTGTGTGTGTGTGTGTACAAACAATGCGAATATTTTCGGTCTAATTAAAGACCATCTTCAGAAGAAATTAAACAAGAAATGGATGCTAAAGTAGACCTTCCTGCAATAGAACATAAATAAACATAATGACCCTCCTAACATATCCACAACTCTATTGCTAAACTAATACTTTTTTCCCATATCCGAATTAATATAGCATAAATTAATAAAGGATGGGCTGCCTAACACAACATCTATGTAGGCCTATGACTTTTTTATTAGTTATCGTTCTCAAATGTTTGTGAAATATAAGAAACTTATAAGTTATGACTCATGAAATCTTAATAAAACGGTTGCAAACAAACCGTGGTACGGATGGGGATCGAACTCACGGCAAGTTAGTCGTATACCTTGCATTTGAGATCACAGTGGTGGCCCATGCTAACCTCCCTATGGTGTATAAATATACCTAGTTGGAAGAATCTTATTGTAGCCAGCTGGCCCAGTGGCATGGGCACTGGCCTGGAGTTTCACGACTCACTTGTCGTGAGTTCGAGCCCCACCCGTACTGTGATTTGAAACTTAAAAGAGGTTGAGCATTTCCTTTAGAATATAGAAACTGGGATATTAAGTATTATTACTTCTCCATAAATAACTCTCACGTAGGAGAGAGAACCTCATGACGACGTTACGGTCCGACTTATGTGCGGGCTATCTGCGTATTGTTCATGTCAAGGTTATTTGCCTTTTTATTCTATATTACTTCTATTATCTTTCTCTGCTGCTAGTTGTTGCATCACTGAAATACATTTTATCGTTGTTTGTACTTGACTGCCGAAATACCCCATCATTGCCATCCTCAGTGCGCACACAGAATCTGTGTTGACATAGTCGACCATTAAAATCACTTGTTTTCCCAGTGTAACATTGATCACAGCCTGCACAAGGTATCTTGTAAATGCCACAACATTTATGCGAATATTTTCAGAATTTTTTTTTTTTTACAAAAATTTTAATACACAAATAATCCACAAATAGGAGAGAGGAGCTTACGACGACGTTTCGGTCCGACTTGGGCCATTTACAAACTCACAATAACTTTGTAAATGGTCGTCAAAAGCTCCTTTCTCGTATTTGTGGGTTGTTTTTGTATTGTTCCAGTCACGGTATTGTGCCATTTTGTTTCTCAAATATTTTAAAAGTATTGGAACTGCGGAAGTCAATGTTCATATTATGGGTAAGAATTAACTTCGTCCGGGTAAGGGAAAATAAAAGAAATTTCTGGTTTCCACCTTTTTTCTTCTTTTTAGCCCAAAAGTCAACTGAACCTAACCCGATGCCTATAACACACGGCTACTGAGAAACGTTTCGGCCGCACAGCAGGTTTTTGATGACAGAGGTATTTTAAATTGGGGCTACAGGATGAAAGTGCTGAGATGCAGCAGCTGGAAGCGCTGTCACACGTGGGCGGGGCCCACTCTGGAGTTGTTGTAGGTATGCTCTGGCGGAATTACAGACAGTCGGGTTAGATCGAAGAGAAGATAGCTTCAGTTCCTTAGATCAAGAGCGCCTAAGTCGGCACTAAGTCACATTGATGTAAAACCAGCCAGCAGCAGTCAGTGGATGTATACTGGCGTTGTATACTGGTATTATTGTATACTAGTATTGTGTATTCTGGAATGTATACTGTCGTTGTGTACTGGTATTATTGTATACTAGTATTGTTTACTCTGGTATGAATACTGGCGTTGTATACTGGCATTATTGCATACTAGTATTGTGTATTCTGGTATGTATACTGGTGCGGTATATTGTATTGCGTATTAGCGTTGTATACAGCGTTGTATACTCGTGTTGTATTTTGTTGTTCTATACTAAGGGTATTCTGGTGTATTTTAGTGTTGTATACTGGCCTTGAATACTGTGTTGTATACTGTAATGTATACTGGTGTTGTATACTATGTTGCACACTGGTGTTTTATAATGGTAATGTATACTGATGTTGTATACTACTGTTGTATACTGTGTTGTATGCTATGTGTTGTATTCTGGTGTTCTTTACTGATTTTGTAAACTAGTGTTGTATACTGTGTATTGTATAGCGTGTTGTGTGTACTGTATTATACACCGGTGCTTTAAACCGGTGTTGTATACTATGTTGTGTATACTGATTCTGTATACTGATGTATACTGGTGTTGCATACTGTTGTTGTATATCGGTGTTGTATACTGGCGTTGCATAATGATGAATTCTGCTTTATACTATTATTGTATAAGATTGTTGTATACTGTCGTTCCATACTATTGTATAATAGTGTATATTGATTTTGTATACTACTGCTTATATTGATGTATACTGGTGTTGCATACTGACGTTATATAATGGTATTGTATACTGAGATTTACTGGTGTTGTATGATGATGTTGTATACTGCTGCTGTATACTGGTGTTGTATACTGGCGTTCTATATGTGTTGTACATAGTGACGCTGTATGCTGGTGTTGTATAATGGTGTTGCATACTAGTGTCGTTTACTGTTGTTGAATACGAATGTTGTATACTGGTGTTGTATATCGGGGATGTATAATGTGTTGTATACTGTATTGTATAACGATGTTGAATACTTGTGTTGTATATCGGGGTTGTATACTGTGTTGTTTACTGTTGTATATTAATGCACAATGTGCTGTATATACTAGTCTTGCATACTGTGTTGTATGCTGTTATTGTATACTGATGTTGTATACTATTGCTGTATATTGTCGTTGTATGCTGTCTTATATTTTTTGTTGTTGTATACCTGTGCTCTGGTTTGTATTTCCTTCCCTTCTGCTTGAATTATTACGTGAAGGCTCTTGCTCTCAAGAATTGGAGCTCACCCTGGCCCAGTCATTCCTCCCCTACCACACTCGCACGCACTCACGCACGCACTCACGCACGCACGCACTCAGGCACGCACTCACGCAGTGTGGCCGAGATAACTGAAGCTTTCAATTGAAGACTCGGAAGTTGCAAGAGTGAGCTTCATCACACTTCCGGTGCGTCACCACCCTCTGTCCATCACATCCATGACATGTCACCACCCTCTGTTCATCACACCCACATGTCACCACCCTCTGTTCATCACACCCATGACATGTCACCACCCTCTGTTCATCACACCCACATGTCACCACCCTCTGTTCATCACACCCACATGTCACCACCCTCTGTTCATCACACCCATGACATGTCACCACCCTCTGTTCATCACACCCATGACATGTCACCACCCTCTGTTCATCACACCCATGACATGTCACCACTCTCTGTTCATCACACCCATGACATGTCACCACCCTCTGTTCATCACACCCATGACATGTCACCACCCTCTGTTCATCACACCCACATGTCACCACCCTCTGTTCATCACACCCACATGTCACCACCCTCTGTTCATCACACCCATGACATGTCACCACCCTCTGTTCATCACACGCACATGTCACTACCCTCTGTTCATCACACTCACATGTCACCACCCTCTGTTCTTTCATTATTTCCGTGATGTTATTAGTCCCAGTGCTGGTCTATAGGATCCTCTGGCTTCGGTTTGTGTTGCTGGGGAGAAAGAGGACAGTAAGTTTTGCAAATAAAATCTCACAGATTCGTTGGAGGGAGACAACCTCGCTAGTTCCCAGTTAAGAGAAATCACGTATGAGCTATCAACACTCAGGCAATAACTTTGAAAGGGGCATGGAAATTATACAGGAAAGGAAGGACTGCAGAAAACATGGCACTTTGCGGTAGAGGCCTAAATTCCTATACAAGGTTTCCTAACGAATAATTCTTGGTATTCTTCAGGTATCCACTGATACTAATTTAGGATAAGAAAAGCTATTAGGAAATGTCATTTTATATGAGAAAAATAGGCATGATATGAGATCACAATCAAAGTTGTGTTCCTATCTACGAACATATCATTATGTGCAAGCATACGAATTCCTAATGTTGTCAACTTGGGTAACCATGGACCTCAGAGATGATGAACTTCGAGTAAACATTATTGGCCACAAAATCTTACATCACTGGAAAAGTGAATAATACACAGATAACCCATATATAGGAAAACGGAACTTAGTACGACGTTCCGGTCCGACTTGCACCATTAACTAGGTGGGAAAGCATTCGACGCTGGCATGCAGGGGTCAGGTACAAACTATGTAACCTTTTTGACCTTCCTCCTAATGTCAAAAAGTTACTATGCAACTTCCTTGATGACCGTACGATGCGAATTAAGTTCAAAAACTATCTCTCCGACTCCTTCACGCGGAATACTCCAAGGCTCAGTACTCTCTCCTACTCTGTACACCTTTTACACAAACGACATACCAGACACTGAACACCAAAACACACACTAGCATATACAGATGACATTACACAACTCACCGCACACGAAACCTGCAGAACCCTTGGCGTATTAAAACTAACGTCAGTAAGTCCAAAATAATATACTTCTTCGCAAAAGGACGCCCACCAGTATCTATTGAACTCAGAACCACTACTACAAGAACACCCATTTCGCTAACACGTAACACCACTGTCCTTAGAGTTAATCTTGGCTCCAGTCTCAGACTCCACACCCACATCAATGCCAAGAGAGCTAGTACCGCCCTTGGGCGGCTATACAAACTCAAAGACTCACACCCGCATACTAAATTACACCTGTACAAGGCCCTTATACGGCCACTTATCGCATACACACCTCCTGCTCTTTCACTAGCTGCTAAGACTTGTCCTGAAACTTCAGCGAATTTAGAGCCGTGAACTGCTTTGGGTGCTGAAAGTGGTGTGGAGCGACTTTTCCACAAGCGAGTCTCTGCACACCAGGACTGGCACCTCTGCGCTGAACATTTTCTAGAAAGAGCTCAGTGACAGGAAGACTGACCGACTAGAAACCCACCATAAGAGGGGCCACATAGCATTCTAAACCTTTTCCAATTTCTATACAATCGTGCTCCTCCCTAAGTCAACTTTCTGTCCTGCCCTCTGCAGGGGTGGACCTTGAATACGCCCGTTTTTTCCAGCCAACCTTCCACATTCCCTGTCCATCTTATATAATAACATTGACAAACAGGTAAGAGCTAACCTTGTGTACGACGCACAGGCGCCACCTATTGCCAGTCTTGTGCCACCTGAATCTGGACCAGCACTGCAGTAGCGATTATACAGTCAGCACAGCCACCGACATTTCCTTTCTACTCTGGCCAAACAACGTCATGCGGCTGAGTCTAGCCCCGGCTGTTACCCTCATTCACTTATCCTCTTCCTCTCCCTTTACCTCCAGGTCTCACCATTAACAATTGTCCAAGTAGGACCGAAACGTCGTCGAAAGCTTCTTTCTCCTATGTGCTCGTTATTTGTGTATTGTTTCGATCACGGTATTGTGCCTTTTTATTCTTTTTGGAAAAGTCAAGACATTTGGGAGACATAATGTGGACGTGAAATAAACACTAATAGGATGAACGAGGGGAAATAAACACTAACAGGATGAACGAGGGGAAATAAACACTAACAGGATGAACGAGGGGAAATAAACACTAACAGGATGAACGAGGGGAAATAAACACTAACAGGATGAACGAGGGGAAATAAACACAAACAGGATGAACGAGGGACAACCACACACTGCACACGATGACTCGGAACAAGGGGATGGGGAGAGCGGGAGGGTTATAAGAACAAGAAGGAAAAAGAACCAGGTGCTTGATCACAATAGGAAAAATACTCTGGGAAATAGTGAACAAGAGAGAGGAGTCATCAATAAAGTGCCAATGGACATGTCTGAAAGTTACATAGGTCAGCTTCAGAGATATAAATAATAAATATCTTCATTTATTACAAGTACATGTATGTGGTATACAGGCTTAGCTGACATCAGTGACATACTGCTCTACAGAAAGCCCCTTGCTATGCAGAGCATTTCGGGCAAATTAAGTCCTTGTCCCAGGATGCGACCTACACCAGTCGATTAACTCCCAGGTACCCATTTTTCTGATGGGTGAACATAGACAACCAATGTAAAGAAACAGGCCCAATGTTTCTACCCGCGCTGGGAATCGAACGCAGACCCTCGTCGTATGAAGCGAGAGCTTCATACGACGTATTTATCTGACGTCCGCCAGACGGACGTCAGATAAATACTTATTCATATAGAGGTGACAAACTGGAACCAATCGCCAATCGATTAGAAAAAAAGAGGCTGGCCCAGCAGCTAGGGCTTGACTTCCTATTCACTACAGTCACTTTACACTACTTTCTGTCTCTCTTACCTTATTTTTTTCCATGTTATTATTGTGATGTTTAAAGCCTATCGACTGCACGATTCATTACTCTGTAATTCACTTTTACATTGCCAATCAAAAATACGTCAGTCAAAAAAAGTTAGAATCAGAGTGTATGTACATAGAGATAGATAAATTTCAGTGTATATATAGCGATGGATATACAATTCTAATTTTATATGCACCAATAGATATACAGCCCACAATGCATATACACCAATGGATATAAAGCTCTCATTGTATATACGCCAACACACAGCCCTTAAAATATGTGCACTAAAATACTACCCTCAGTATATATATATATATATATATATATACACCGCAGGATATACAGCCCTTAATGTATGTACTGGCTCCATTTCGAGTCCTCACAACTCTGGCTGTAAATCAAGTGATCATAACTAATTCACAATAATCCAGCGGTGAAAACATCGCCGTGTGACTCACAGGTCATTACAGGTCTTTCCCATTAAAACGTTTCTTTTGCATTAATATTTCACTCTGGCGGATAATGAGCTGTTCTCTAGCGTAGGAAAAGTGCCGCTTAGAAAATATAATGACTCCCTTAATTATTTTAACATTTTTATGAATGACTAACGTTTTTAATTTCTTTTCGTTAATTAATTTAATGTTTGTTTAGCGTTTTTTTTTATTCTTGTAACTTGAACATGAATTTCTTGATGGAGGAAAAATTTGTATCGTTGATTCATTTATTTTTTCTTAGTGAGTTCGATCTGGGTGCCAGTTTTAGTTGGTGCCTCTCCTGAAAATTCTCCTTCAAAAATAGAGCGTTTGTTTACGAATGCGTGAGAACGTGTCGATTTCTGGACGACTTTAAATGTTGTTTAAAATAATATATATAAGTAATTATAGGTCATATAGGTCAGGCGGATTTAATGGAACAAATTAACCTCTATTTTACCCCAGAAAGCAAATAACAGATGAAATGTTAAGAAAGAAAGGCTACGTCATGCAAACACAAATCTGGAATATGCTTATATATATATATATATATATATATATATATATATATATATATATATATATATATATATATATATATATATATATATATATATATATAGGGAGGTACCACCTCTAGAACTTTACTGGGGACCCTCATCCTCAGGGAAGACAATAAACGTACCTCAGGGAGAACTCGAGGTTCTCCCCGGAGCTGCTATAATATTTTCTTCTCCTACCACCCCCTATATATAATATATGAATGCTTTATTAATAGACAGAATACATTGACAGAAAACACAAACATGAACATGAATACATTGGTACAATATATCAAAGATTATGAATCTCCTCCAGCTCCTCCGAAGCCGGACGCGAGCCAAGTATGCAGCATCCGTTTCCCCTCTGGATAGCCACGCTGAGACGCTGGAACATGAACGTGGCTGCCCTTGGGTCCCTGGTGGTGTCGATGAGTCTGGAACCCAGTTCTTTAACGAAACGTGTTGCATTTTTTCCCCACGCTCCCAAAGTCTCTGATCCCACTGGGACAAATTGATACTGTTGGCTTATGTCCCTGTACTTGCCGATCTTGTACTCATATATATATATATATATATATATATATATATATATATATATATATATATGTCGTGCCTAATAGGTAAAACTGGTCAATTAGCAAGAACTCATTTAAAATTAAATCTTTTCTAAAATTTTCTCTTATATGTTTAAAGATATTTTTTTTTCATTAATGTTAGTGTAAAAATTTATAATTCTGCACCAAAAGAAGCTTAGAAAACTTTCCTAACCTTATTATAACAAGCGTAATTTAATTTAGCCTAACCCAACTAAATATATTTTATATAAGTTTACAATAATTTAATAATGAACAAACACAATAAAATATATTTTTTTCGTTAGGTTCAGAATGATTTTTGCGAAATTATTGCATACACAAATTTTCGCTTGTCTTATATGGCAAGAAGAGCGTTGCTATTTAAGCCAAAATCGCAAGTTCTGCCTATTCGGCACGACATACACACACACACATACACACACACACACACACACACACACACACACACACACACACACACACACACACACACACACACACACACAACACACACATATATATATATATATATATATATATAAAGTTTTCTTCTTCTCGTTTTTAGTAGATTTGTACAGGAGAAGGGGTTACTAGCCCATTGCTCCCGGCATCTTAGTCGCCTCATACGACACGCATGGCTTACGGAGGAAAGATTCTTTTCCACTTCCCCATGGACAATAGAGAAAATAAAAAGAACAAGAGCTATTAAGAAAAAGAAGAAAAACCTAGATGTGTGTATGTATATATATGCATGTGTATGCCAGTGTAGTGTGACCTAAAGTGTAAGTAGAAGTAGCTAGATATACCTGTTATCCAGCGTGTTTATGAGACAGAAAAAAGACACCAGCAATCCTACCATCATGTAAAACAGTTTCAGGTTTCTGTTTCACAGTCACCTGGCAGGACGGTAGTACCTCCCTGGGTGGTTGCTGTCTACCAACCGGCAGGCCGGACTTGAGTTCTGGAGATGGGAAGTACAGTGCCGGCACTCTGAAGGAGGGGTGTTAATGTTGCAGTTTTATAACTGTAGTGTAAAGCACCCTTCTGGCAAGACAGTGATGGAGTGAATGATGATGAAAGTTTTTCTTTTCGGGCCACCCTGCCTTGGTGGGAATCGGCTGATGTGTTAATAAAATATATATATATATATATATATATATATATATATATATATATATATATATATATATATATATATATATATATATATATATATATATATATATATATAGGAAAGAGTAAGGTGATGAGGATAACAAAAAAATAGATAATGGAAGATTGGATATCAGATTGTAGGGAGAGAGTATGGAGGAGGTGAATGTGTTCAGATATTTGGGAGTGGATGTGTCAGCAGATGGGTCTATGAAGGATGAGGTGAATCATAGAATTAATGAGGGGTATATACGTATATACACACACACACATACATAACCCATCAAACTTTCCAGAGTGCAATGCATCCATAAATTATAATAATGGCATTATTCACAAGTGACAAGTAGATGAGTGAGACATATATGTGCAGCTGTTAAGTAACTTTACTTTCCAAAAGTTTCTCAGGTTTCTTCAGTCGTATACATGGTGACGGCGGTGACAGTGCAGAGATAAAGATGTTAAGTAAAAGGACACAAATGTAATAATATTGGTAGAATTACCGACAATATGTGTCATTTTACTTAACATATTGTCGGTAATTCTACCAATATTATTACAGAGATAAAGATGACGTGATCAATCCAAGCATCCATTGGCCCCTTGTAATTTAGTATACAATAGAATTATCATTTAATACTTCTTGATGAAGATACTGAGGAGAATTACTCAAGAAGTGGACACTTTCAGAGAAAATAATTTTGCTCTGTTCTCTGAGTCACATTATGGGAAGCGACAAACCCGCACAGGGGATATACAGTGCCTGGGGATGGGGAGAATATAGGCGGTAAATCTGATATGATTCTAAAGAGAGGCTAGCTCCAGTTCCTTGAAACAGAATCTTTTAATTACATCAAGGGACATTGAGATACATTATAGCCAAGGACCGAACAGTCTGGCTGCCACAGTTGCTATTGCAGGACTGAAGTTCGAGCCTTCACCAGTGTACCAGTATAACAATATAGGTTCACTGTAGCCTCTATTTCAATTATGGAACACACAGGTGAGTGCCATCACAGTATGGTTGATCCCGGTAACACTCACATGTAATTTCCTTAAACAGGTGTTCCTATATTAAACGTTGCATTAATTATTGTGCAATTATGTAAATTCTAATTAATTCTCGTTAATTACCTACGATTTAGTCGCCTACAGAGTAATCAAATAATTCCCATAAACTCAAATTAATTTAATTTTAGAAATTAATCTCAGAATGGGATACGAACCCAAATAAAATTTTGTATATATGAAGAAAGATTTAGCTAAGGGCAGATCCTTTGCCTAGATGCGTGACCAAGAATTGACAAAAATAAACGAATCACATACACAATACAGAGCGTTTATTTATCGGTGAATAGAGAGGAGCTTTATTGAGATATTTCTCTGATCTGATCGACCAGGCTGTTCGTGCCAACGGCACGCAATCCAACGTATGCACCACAGCTCAGCTGATCAGGTAAAGACTTGAGGAATTCGCCACGTTCCCTCTTGAAGACAGCCACAAGTTTATTGGTAATTTTCTCTAAGCTCGAAGGAAGGGTGTTGAAAAGTCGAGATCCCCTTACATTTATTGGGTTCTCTCTCAATCTATTCATGGTGCCTTTGCTTTTCATCAGAGGCATTTTGCACCGTTTGCTAAGTCTTTTGCTTTCATATCGAATGATTTCAGTGCGCAGGTTTGGGACCAGTCCCTCTAAGATTTTTCAGAAGTAAATTGTGATGTGTCTTTCTCGCCTACGTTCCAAGGGATATAATTCAAGTGGTTTCTAGCGTTCCCACTGGTTCAAGATAACTGACTGACTTTATACTGGCTGTGACAGTTCTCCCTACCTTTCCCAGCTCTGCAATCTCTCCTGTGTTGAAGGGGGCCATTTGCATAGAGAAATATTCCAGCCAAGATAGAATAAGTAACTTAAAGAAAATCATCATTGGTTCGGCATCTCTTGTATTGAATGTTTTAAATATCCAGTCTATCATTTTCATTGCGGCAGAGACCACATTCTCCCTTACCTTCGTGTGTTAGTATGTTTAGTTAATGAACCAAGTCAGTCCGAAACGTCATTATAAGTTTCTTTCTTCTATGTGCAGGTTATTTGTATATTGTTCCAATCACGGTATTGTGCCTTTTTTTATTCTTTATTTAAAACGAATTTTTGGAATTCACTGCCATGAATAATCGTGTTTTCCTGACCCAGGCTAGTGTATATGTTGTGGTCTGACCCTCGAGTATGTTGTGGTCTGACCCTCGAGTATGTTGTGGTCTGACCCTCGAGTATGTTGTGGTCTGACCCTCGAGTATGTTGTGGTCTGACCCTCGAGTATGTTGTGGTCTGACCCTCGAGTATGTTGTGGTCTGAGACTGCTGTCCAGGACCAGGTCTTCATTGTTGGTGAAAATAAGGTCTAGGGTATTTCCTAGTCGGGTCAGTTTTCCTACCAGCTCTGACTTGGGTCGAATTTATTGCAGAGGCTTAATAATTCGGATGTGTGCAAGATTATTCATGCAGACTAACTCCAGGGGCTCTCTCTGCCATTGCAGTATAGTCCCGACTACATTCTTTCCTTTAGATGTCTCAAATTGAAGTCACAAAGCAGTAGGCTCCTTGGTACTGGGTTATATAGTTTCTCAAGACAGTACACGCTTTCAGGTGGATGGTTGTTGATTATTATTATTATTATAATCAAATAGAAGCGCTAAACCACAGGGGTCATACAGGGATGGTTGTTCAACTGCTCGGAAGTTCTGTCTGGTGATTTATATACAAGCACAACCAATTTTAAATTTTTACTGTCAAAACTCTGGCTACATCATAAGTGGTGTTTATTAGCTCACTACACCTCAGCGATGTGATGGAAATGGTTTTGAAAAGTGAGAAGTTGAAGAATGAGACACTTGTGCAACATCTGGGAAACTTTATCGAGGAAACGTTTCGTCAGCCAGTGGCTTCTTCAGTCCAATACAAATAAGAGCGGCGGAAGATGAGGAGGAGTATGAGATAATCAGTCCCTCAGCCTGGAGTCGATGTGTTCAGTCCATCAATCTAAGGGACTGATTACCTCATACTCCTCCTCATCTTCTACCGTTCTTATTTGTAATGGACTGAAGAAGCTACTGGCTGGCGAAACGTTTCCTCAATAAAGATTCCCAAATATTGTACAAGTGTCTCACTCCTCAGTTTTCTTGTCATTGCTCGGCATTCTTTACTGCTTCCTGGTATTAAAAATTCACTGTTGATGTATTGTTGTATTTTGCACCTTCAGTTTGGCATTCAAGTGGCTTTATGTCTCATTCCCTTCATTTGGAAAGTCGGAGACGTTGCAATACAGTATTGTACCTCATTAATTGAACTATGGTACATTCTTTGGACGGTCGTATAACAAATTCTTTTCTGTTTTTTTTTCTAAAGTTGAGTCATATTTACAGACGACCCAAACATAGAATTTACACATTTCGATCATCTCTTGGCTGGGGTTTCCAGATGATATAATTTCTAGATGAGTAGCCAAGCCAGAAGTAACACTACCAGCATCAGCACTGGTTCCAGTATCACCTCCCGTTCCACCACTTCCAGCACCAGTTCATCCCTGCAACCATCACCAGGGTCACCAGCATCACCAGCTCTGGTACTGTACCAGTATCAGCAGCACCAGAACCACCGGTACAAACACCAGTTTCGATATTGGGAGACGTGACGTGTGCACTATTGTCAACGTCCGGCCTTGTTACTGCAATGTGTTGTTCCCGGTATCTCTTATTGTTTATATCAGATTGATTTTGGTCTTTATGCTTTCTAGAATACAGTGTTCCTGTGTCTAGAAAACACAGGAACACTGTCTCTCTCCCTCTCTCTCTCTCTCTCTCTCTCTCTCTCTCTCTCTCTCTCTCTCTCTCTCTCTCTCTCTCTTTTACACACATATATGATATAATTCACATGTTATGTGATGTTATGAGTGTCTGCCACGTAATGTTATGAGCAGTGTCTGCCACATAATGACATGAGTGTCTTTCACGTACTTTTGTGAGAAATGTCTGCCACGAAATATTAGGAGCGTCTGCCACGTAATGTTATGAGCAGTGTCTGTTACATACTATTATAAGGAGAGTCTGCACGTACTGTTATGAGGAGTATCTGCCACGTACTGTTATGAGGAGTGTCTGCCACGTACTGTTATGAACAGTGTCTTCCACGTACTGTTATGAGCAGTGTCTGCCACGCACTATTATGAGCAGTGTATGACACTCACTCTTATGAGCAGTGTCTGCCACGCACTGTTATGAGCAGTGTATGACACTCACTCTTATGGGCAGTGTCTGCGACATACTGTTTTGAGTAGTGTCTGCCACGTACTTTTACGAGCAGTGTCTGCCACGTACTGTTATGAGCAGTGTCTGCCACGTACTGTTATGAGAAGTGTCTGCCACGTACTGTTATGAGCAGTGTCTGCCACGTACTGTTATGAGCAGTGTCTGCCACGTACTGTTATGAGCAGTGTCTGCCACGTACTGTTATGAGCAGTGTCTGCCACGTACTGTTATGAGCAGTGTCTGCCACGTACTGTTATGAACAGTGTCTGCCACGCACTGTTATGAGCAGTGTCTGCCACGTACTGTTATGAGCAGTGTCTGCCACGTACTGGTATGAGCAGCGTCTGCCACGTACTGTTATGAGCAGTGTCTGCCACGCACTGTTATGAAAAGTGTCTGCCACGCACTTTTATGAGCAGTGTCTGCCACGCACTGTTATGAGCAGTGTCTGCCACGTACTGTTATGAGCAGTGTCTGCCACGTACTGTTATGAGCAGTGTCTGTCACGTACTGTTATGAACAGTGTCTGCCACGTACTGTTATGAGCAGTGTCTGCCACGTACTGTTATGAGCAGTGTCTGTCACTCACTGTTATGATCAGTGTCTGCCACGTACTGTTATGATCAGTGTCTGCCACTCACTGTTATGAGCAGTGTCTGCCACGCACTGTTATGAGCAGTGTCTGCCACTCACTGTTATGAGCAGTGTCTGCCACGCACTGTTATGAACAGTGTCTGCCACGCACTGTTATGAGCAGTGTCTGCCACGCACTGTTATGAGCAGTGTCTGCCACGCACTGTTATGAGCAGTGTCTGGCACGCACTGTTATAAGCAGTTTCTGCCACGCACTGTAATAAGGAGTGTCTGCCACGCACTGTTATGAGCAGTGTCTGCCACGCACTGTTATGAGTAGTGTCTGCCACGCACTGTTATGAGCAGTGTCTGCCACGTACTGTTATGAGCAGTGTCTGCCACGCACTGTTATGAGCAGTGTCTGCCACGCTGTTATGAGCAGTGTCTGCCACGTGCTGTTATGAGCAGTATCTGCCACGTACTGTTGTGAGCAGTGTCTGCCACGCACTGTTATGAGCAGTGTCTGCCACGCACTGTTATGAGCAGTGTCTGCCACGTACTGTTATGAGCAGTGTCTGCCACGTACTGTTATGAGCAGTGTCGGCCACGTACTGTTATGAGCAGTGTCTGCCACGTACTGTTATGAGCAGTGTCTGTCACGTACTGTTATGAGCAGTGTCTGCCACGTACTGTTATGAGCAGTGTCTGCCACGTACTGTTATGAGCAGTGTCTGCCACGTACTGTTATGAGCAGTGTCTGCCACGTACTGTTATGAGCAGTGTCTGTCACGTACTGTTATGAGCAGTGTCTGCCACGTACTGTTATGAGCAGTGTCTGCCACGTACTGTTATGAGCAGTGTCTGTCACTCACTGTTATGAGCAGTGTCTGCCACGTACTGTTATGAGCAGTGTTTGCCACGTACTGTTATGAGCAGTGTCTGCCACGTACTGTTATGAGCAGTGTCTGTCACTCACTGTTATGAGCAGTGTCTGCCACGCACTGTTATGAGCAGTTGACTATTAGTCACTGTTATGACAGTGTCTGCCACCACTGTTATGAGCAGTGTCTGCCACGCACTGTTATGAGCAGTGTCTGCCACTCACTGTTATGAGCAGTGTCTGTCACGCACTGTTTTGAGCAGTGTCTGCCACTCACTGTTATGAGCAGTGTCTGCCACGCACTGTTATGAGCAGTGTCTGCCACGCACTGTAATGAGCAGTGTCTGCCACGCACTGTTATGAGCAGTGTCTGCCACGCACTGTTATGAGCAGTGTCTGCCACTCACTGTTATGAGCAGTGTCTGCCACCACTGTTATGAGCAGGTCTGCCACTCACTGTTATGAGCAGTGTCTGCCACGCACTGTTATGAGCAGTGTCTGCCACTCACTGTTATGAGCAGTGTCTGCCACGCACTGTTATGAGCAGTGTCTGCCACTCACTGTTATGAGCAGTGTCTGCCACTCACTGTTATGAGCAGTGTCTGCCACTCACTGTTATGAGCAGTGTCTGCCACGCACTGTTATGAGCAGTGTCTGCCACTCACTGTTATGAGCAGTGTCTGCCACGCACTGTTATGAGCAGTGTCTGCCACTCACTGTTATGAGCAGTGTCTGCCACGCACTGTTATGAGCAGTGTCTGCCACCACTGTTATGAGCAGTGTCTGCCACCACTGTTATAGCAGGTCGTGTGTTATTGGAGCAGTGTCTGCCACGCACTGTTAGGCTTCGTTATGTTATTGGATGAAAGATCATTTAATCTATTTTCTAACATTTCACTGTTCAAATCAAAGACTAAAGCGAGCGATGTGATGTTTCAGGAGGGGTGGTGAGGCGTGGGGGCGGCGTGTGATGGGGTGGGCGTGGTGTGGGCGGCTTGGGCGGGGGGTGGTGGTCGGGTAACCCAGCAGTAGGAGAGGGGATGAGACGCAGTAAAAGTTACTGCATGAACGGAGAGGTTCACCACACCGCCCACCACCACCACCACCACCCACCTGCCTACGAGGGCGCCGCCGCCGCCGCCACCTACTGCCGCCCAGACTGCGCCGCCCTGCAGGCCGCCCACCACAGCGTCGACGTGTGCAGCGCTACGCCCACCAGACCCGCCTACGGGCGTGGGGTGCCCTCGTGGAGCGACGGGCGTGGACGAGGTTCGGGCTCCACCCACAGCGTGGCTGGAGGCTGGTGTGGTGGGGTGTTAGAGACAGGTCTGGGACCCTTGGAGCCCCTCCTGCCTCCCCCTCCCCCGGAGCTGCAAGAACACCTGCGCACCTGCCGCTGCACCTGTAATCACATGGGCTACGGCAACTACCAGGGGGGCGCCGACCCTCACCAAACCTCGGTAAGTCTGAGCCCTTTATGTTTCCAGTACTTTTTCCATGATTTGCATCGCTCATTCCTCCCACTAATGGTGGTAATGGGTGCCTTGAGGCTGGTGAAGGGTTCTCCCTGTAACCTCATTACCTCCCATTCCCCATAAGCTCCAGGACTCCCTACCCCTTCCTGGGCCAAGCTTTAAACTGCCCAGTATAAGGAACGATTGAGAATCGACCCTTCATGTTAGAATAATCAGGGAAAAACGGTAAAGTAGTAAGGGGGTTATGTTATACAGCGCCTGTGAGAATGGAAGGCAATTAGGTTCGAGCCAAGGAAGGGGAGTCCAAGTCCACTTCGGTGGATCAAGAGCTTATCTCCGGCATCTAGGGACTTCCCTTGAGGAGACCTGAATGGTATATCAAGTTAGGAGGAGAGAGAGAGACACTTCTGACTGTTTTATGTGGCAAGGACGCACACACACACACACACACACACACACACACACACACAAACACACACACACGGGTCAGTCCTAGGACCTGTACTGTTTTTGGTATATGTGAATGACATAACGGAAGGGATAGCCTCATAAGTGTCCCTGTTTGCAGATGATGTGAAGTTAATGAGGAGAATTAAATCAGTCGAGGATCAGGCAGGACTACAAAGAGACCTGGACAGGCTACAAGCCTGGTCCAGTAACTGGCTCCTTGAATTTAACCCTGCCAAATGTAAAGTCATGAAGATCGGGGAAGGGAAAAGAAGACCGCAGACAGAGTATAGTCTAGGTAGCCAAAGACTGCAAACCTCACTCAAGGAAAAAGATCTTGGGGTGAGTATAATACCGAGCACATCTCCTGAGGCACACATCAATCAGATAACTGCTGCACCATACGGGCGTCTGGCAAACCTAAGAATAGCGTTCCAATACCTCACTAAGGAATCGTTCAAGACTCTGTACACCATATACGTCAGGCCCATACTGGAGTATGCAGCACCTGTTTGGAACCCACACCTAGTCAAGCACGTCAGGAAATTAGAGAAAGTGCAGAGGTTTGCAACAAAACTAGTCCCAGAGCTAAGGGGATTGTCCTACGAAGAAAGGTTAAGGGAAATCGGCCTGACGACACTAGAGGACAGGAGGGTTAGGGGAGACATGATAACGACATATAAAATACTGCGAGGAATAGATAAGGTGGACAGAGACAAGATGTTTCAGAGAGGGGACACAGAAACAAGGGGTCACAGTTGGAAGTTGAAGACTCTTATGAGTCAAAGAGATGTTAGGAAGTATTTTTTTCAGTCATAGAATTGTCAGGAAGTGGAATAGCCTAGAATGTGACGTAGTGGAGGCAGGAACCATAAATAGTTTTAAGACGAGATTTGATAAAGCTCATGGAGCAGGGAGAGAGATGACCTAGTAGCAATCAGTGAAGATGCGGGGCCAGGAGCTATGACTCGACCCCTGCAACCACAAATAGGTGAGTACACACACACACACAAAACAGGCCTAGTGTCTAATCGACATGTGCCTAGGACACACACACACACACACACACACACACATCGGAGAAGGGCAAAGAAGACCGCTGACAGAGTACAGGCTAGGTGGACAAAGGCTACAAACCTCATCAAAGGAGAAAGACCTTGGGGTGAGTATAACACCAAGCACGTCTCCGGAGGCACACATCAACCAGATAACCGCGGCAGCATATGGGCGACTGGCAAACCTAAGATTAGCGTTCCGTTACCTTAACAAGGAATCGTTCAAGACACTGTATACCGTATACGTCAGGCCCATACTAGAGTATGCAGCACCAGTCTGGAACCCACACCTGGTCAAGCACGTCAAGAAACTAGAGAAAGTGCAAAGGTTTGCGACAAGGTTAGTTCCACAACTCAGGGGTCTGTCTTATGAAGAAAGGTTGGGAAATAGGACTAACAACACTGGAGGAAAGAAGGGTCAGAGGAGACATGATAACGACATACAAAATACTGCGGGAATTGACAAGGTAGATAGTGACAGGTTGTTCCAGAGAGGGAACACAGAAACAAGGGGACACAACTGGAAGCTGAAGACTCAGATGAGTCAAAGGGATGTCAGGAAACATTTCTTCAGCCACAGAGTAGTCAGGAAGTGGAATGGACTAGAGAAAGATATAGTGGAGGCAGGAACCATACATAGTTTTAAGACAAGGTATGATAAAGCTCATGGAGCAGGGAGAGCAGAGACCCAGTAGCAGACAGCGAAGAGGCGGGGCCAGGAGCTGAGTCTCGACCCCTGCAACCACAATTAGGTGAGTACAATTAGGTGAGTACACACACACACACACACACACACACCACTATACATGCACTTCAAGTCAAGAGAAAAGTGTATAATTAATTTCTTTGTTACGTTCTGGACTGGCCAAGATCACTAGCCGCATGCGGCTAGCTGCGGCTCAGTGAGAAAATATCCAGAACTGAAAGGGTGGCAGTACATGATCACACTAGCAGCAGTACATGATCACACTAGCAGCAGTACATGATCACACTAGCAGTAGTACATGATCACACTAGCAGCAGTACATGATCACACTAGCAGCAGTACATGATCACACTAGCAGTAGTACATGATCAAACTAGCAGCAGTACATGATCACACTAGCAGCAGTACATGATCACACTAGCAGCGACCAGTACATGATCACACTAGCAAGACAGTACGCACATGATCACACTAGCATTAGTACATGATCACACTAGCAGCAGTACATGATCACACTAGCAGCAGTACATGATCACACTAGCAGCATTACATGATCACACTAGCAGCAGTACATGATCACACTAGCAGCAGTACATGATCACACTAGCAGCAGTACATGATCACACTAGCAGCAGTACATGATCACACTAGCATTAGTACATGATCACACTAGCAGCAGTACATGATCACACTAGCATTAGTTTCATGATCACACTAGCAGCAGTACATGATCACACTAGCAGAGTACATGATCCAACACTGCAGCATTACATGATCACACTAGACAACAGCACATGAGTCACACTAGCATAGTACATGATCACACTAGCAGCAGTACATGATCACACTAGCAGCATGTACATAGCCAGTAAAATGATCATAGTACATGATCACACTAGCACAGTAGATGATCACACTAGCACAGTACATGATCACACTAGCAGCATTACATGATCACACTAGCAGCAGTACATGATCACACTAGCAGCAGTACATGATCACACTAGCAGCAGTACATGATCACACTAGCAGCAGTACATGATCACACTAGCAGCAGTACATGCATCACATACCCCAAGTACATGATCACACTAGCAGCAGTACATGATCACACTAGCAGCAGTACATGATCACACTAGCAGCAGTACATGATCACACTAGCAGCAGTACATGATCACACTAGCAGCAGTACATGATCACACTAGACAGATAACGCAAAAGATCACACTAGCATCAGTACATGATCACACTAGCACAGTACATGATCACACTAGCAGCAGTACATGATCACACTAGCAGACAGTACATGATCACACTAGCATTAGTACATGATCACACTAGCAGCAGTACATGATCACACTAGCAGCAGTACATGATAACACTAGCAGTATACATGATCACACTAGCACAGTAATGATCACACTAGCACAGTACATGATCACACTAGCAGCAGTACATGATCACACTAGCAGCAGTACATGATCACACTACAGTACAGATACACTGAGTCACACTAGCAGTTAGTACATGATCACACTAGCAGCAGTACATGATCACACTAGCAGCAGTACATGATCACACTAGCAGCAGTACATGATCACACTAGCAGCAGTACATGATCACACTAGCAGAAGTACATGATCACACTAGCAGCAGTACATGATCACACTAGCAGCAGTACATGATCACACTAGCAGCAGTACATGATCACACTAGCATCAGTACATGATCACACTAGCAGCAGTACATGATCACACTAGCAGCAGTACATGATCACACTAGCAGCATTACATGATCACACTAGCAGCAGTACATGATCACACTAGCATTAGTACATGATCACACTAGCAGCAGTACATGATCACACTAGTAGCAGTACATGATCACACTAGCAGCATTACATGATCACACTAGCAGCAGTACATGATCACACTAGCAGTAGTACATGATCACACTAGCAGCAGTACATGATCACACTAGCAGCAGTACATGATAACACTAGCAGTAGTACATGATCACACTAGCATCAGTAGATGATCACACTAGCATCAGTACATGATCACACTAGCAGCAGTACATGATCACACTAGCAGCAGTACATGATCACACTAGCAGCAGTACATGATCACACTAGCAGCAGTACATGATCACACTAGCAGCAGTACATGATCACACTAGCAGCAGTACATGATCACTAGCAGCAGTACATGATCACACTAGCAGCAATACATGATCACACTAGCAGCAGTACATGATACACTAGCAGCAGTACATGATCACACTAGCAGCAATACATGATCACACTAGCAGCAGTACATGATCACACTAGCAGCAGTACATGATCACACTAGCAGCAGTACATGATCACACTAGCAGCAATACATGATCACCTAGCAGCGACATGATCACACTAGCAGCAGTACATGATCACACTAGCAGCTAGATCACACTAGCAGCAATACATGATACACTAGCAGCAGTACATGATCACACTAGCAGCAGTACATGATCACACTAGCAGCAATACATGATCACCTAGCGCAGTACATGATCACACTAGCAGCAGTACATGATCACACTAGCAGCAGATACTACATGATCACACTAGCAGCAATACATGATCACCTAGCAGCATACATGATCACACTAGCAGCAGTACATGATCACTAGCACAGTACAGATCACACTGCATACATGATCACACTAGCAGCAGTACATGATCACACTAGCAGCAATACATGATCACACTAGCAGCAGTACATGATCACACTAGCAGCAGTACATGATCACACTAGCAGCAGTACATGATCACACTAGCAGCAGTACATGATCACCAGCAGCAGTACATGATACACTAGCAGCAGTACATGATCACACTAGCAGCAGTACATGATTACACTAGCAGCAGTACATGATCCACTAGCAGCTACATGATCACACTAGCAGCAGTACATGATACACTAGCAGCAGTACATGATCACACTAGCAGCAGTACATGATCACACTAAGCAGTACTGATCACACTAGCAGCGTACAGATCACACTCACGGATGATACACTAGCAGCATACATGATCACACTAGCAGCAGTACATGATCACACTAGCAGCAGTACATGATACACTAGCAGCAGTACATGATCACACTAGCAGCAGTACATGATCACACTAGCAGCAGTACATGATTACACTAGCAGCAGTACATGATCACACTAGCAGCAGTACATGATTACACTAGCAGCAATACATGATCACACTAGCAGCAGTACATGATCACACTAGCAGATACATGATACACTAGCAGCAGTACATGATCACACTAGCATACATGATCACACTAGCAGATACATGATCACACTAGCAGCAGTACATGATACACTAGCAGAGTACATGATCACACTAGCAGCAATACATGATCACACTAGCAGCAGTACATGATACACTAGCAGCAGTACATGATCACACTAGCAGCAGTACATGATTACACTGCAGTATACAGATCACACTACAGCAGTACATGATCACACTAGCAGATACATGATCACACTAGCAGTAATACATGATCACACTAGCAGCAGTACATGATCACACTAGCAGCATACATGATCACACTAGCAGCAATACAAGCAGATACATGTCACTAGCAGCAGTACATGATCACCTAGCGCATACATGATCACACTAGCAGCAATACATGATCACACTAGCAGCATACATGATCACACTAGCAGAGTACATGATCACACTAGCAGCAGTACATGATCACACTAGCAGCAATACATGATCACACTAGCAGCATACATGATCCACTAGCAGCAGTACATGATTACACTAGCAGCAATACATGATCACACTAGCAGCAATACATGATCACACTAGCAGTATACATGATCACATAGCAGCAATACATGATCACACTAGCAGCAGTACATGATCACTAGCAGCAATACATGATCACACTAGCAGCAGTACATGATCACACTAGCAGTAGTACATGATCACACTAGCAGCATACATGATCACACTAGCAGAACATGATACATAGCAGCAGTACATGATCACACTAGCAGCAGTACATGATCACACTGCATCAGATCACTAGCAGCAGTACATGTCACACTAGCAGTCATGATCACTAGCGCATACATGATCACTGCAGCAGTACATGATCACACTAGCGCAGTACATGATCCCCTAGCAGCAGTACATGATCACACTAGCAGTAATACATGATCACACTAGCAGCAATACATGATCACACTAGCAGAGTACATGATCACACTAGCAGCAGTACATGATCACACTAGCAGTAGTACATGATCACACTAGCAGCAATACATGATCACACTAGCAGCAGTACATGATCACACTAGCAGCGTACATGATCACACTAGGCAGTACTGATACACTAGCAGCAGTACATGATCACACTAGCAGTACTGATACCTGCAGATACATGATCACACTAGCAGCAGTACATGATCACACTAGCAGTAATACATGATCACACTAGCAGCAGTACATGATCACACTAGCAGCAGTACATGATCACACTAGCAGCAGTACATGATCACACTAGCAGAGTACATGATCACACTAGCAGTAGTACATGATCACACTAGCAGCAATACATGATCACCTAGCAGCAGTACAGATCACACTAGCAGCAGTACATGATCACACTAGCAGTAGTACATGATCACACTAGCAGCAGTACATGATCACACTAGCAGCAGTACATGATCACACTAGCAGCAGTACATGATCACACTAGCAGCAGTACATGATCACACTAGCAGAGTACATGATCACACTAGCAGCAGTACATGATCACACTAGCAGCAGTACATGATCACACTAGCAGCAGTACATGATCACACTAGCAGCAGTACATGATCACACTAGCAGGTACATGATCACCTAGCAGCATATGATCACACTAGCAGCAGTACATGATCACACTAGCAGCAGTACATGATCACACTAGCAGCAGTACATGATCACACTAGCAGCAGTACTGATTACTAGCAGAGTCATGATCACACTAGCAGCAGTACATGATCACACTAGCAGCAGTACATGATCACACTAGCAGCAGTACATGATCACACTAGCAGCAGTACATGATCACACTAGCAGCAGTACATGATCACACTAGCAGCAGTACATGATCACACTAGCAGCAGTACATGATCACACTAGCAGCAGTACATCACACTAGCAGCAGTACATGATCACACTAGCAGCAGTACATGATCACACTAGCAGCAGTACATGATCACACTAGCAGCAGTACATGATCACACTAGCAGTAGTACATGATCACACTAGCAGCAGTACATGATCACACTAGCAGCAGTACATGATCACACTAGCAGCAGTACATGATCACACTAGCAGCAGTACATGATCACACTAGCAGCAGTACATGATCACACTAGCAGCAGTACATGATCACACTAGCAGCAGTACATGATCACACTAGCAGCAGTACATGATCACACTAGCAGCAGTACATCACACTAGCAGCAGTACATGATCACACTAGCAGCAGTACATGATCACACTAGCAGCAGTACATGATCACACTAGCAGCAGTACATGATCACACTAGCAGTAGTACATGATCACACTAGCAGCAGTACATGATCACACTAGCAGCAGTACATGATCACACTAGCAGCAGTACATGATCACACTAGCAGCAGTACATGATCACACTAGCAGCAGTACATGATCACACTAGCAGCAGTACATGATCACACTAGCAGCAGTACATGATCACACTAGCAGCAATACATGATCACACTAGCAGCAGTACATGATCACACTAGCAGCAGTACATGATCACACTAGCAGCAGTACATGATCACACTAGCAGCAGTACATGATCACACTAGCAGCAGTACATGATCACACTAGCAGTAGTACATGATCACACTAGCAGCAGTACATGATCACACTAGCAGCAGTACATGATCACACTAGCAGCAGTACATGATCACACTAGCAGCAATACATGATCACACTAGCAGCAGTACATGATCACACTAGCAGCAGTACATGATCACACTAGCAGTAGTACATGATCACACTAGCAGCAGTACATGATCAATTTCGTTGATTCGTCATACTCATTTGAAGGCACTAAACCCGTAGCGGGGGTTGAGCGCCTGAACCTGCTGCTTCAGTACCAGGAGCCGCCATTGCTACTTCTGCTGCAAGCAACAGTGGCTGTTCCTGCCGCTCCAACTTTTGCAGCTGTGGCTGCTAATTCTACTGAAGCAACAGCTGCCGCTGGTGAGACGAGCTTAACTCTCAAACAATTACCGCACTAAACTGGTCAAAGCTAATAGAACTCAACAAAATTCTTCAGGATTTTCTTTGATTCACCGATTTTAATGGAATTATTGCAGCCCCAACAATGTGCAGACCAAGTTTTCCAGGGCCATGTTTTGCACGTTGATGACTTTTATCAAGTCTTGATGATTTAATAGAGCTCCTCACTGAGCGATAAGGTTTTTATCGTCTCTTGATAGAGCTCTACACAGTAAGGAGTGAGCTTTATCAATTCCTGATGACCTGATAATGCTCTCAACAGAGTGAGGGATGAGCTTGATGAAGCTTTGATTTAAGAAAAGTTCTACACAGTGGGAGGAGCTTTCTCAGGTGTTGATGACTTTAGCAAAAACGTAGTGAATATTACGCCTCTACGGCCAGTATAAAGTACTATCGTCGAGAGACACTGGGACACAAGTCTTTCAAAAACCTCAGATACATCAAGACTAAGGAGGTAAACACCTTCTTCTAGGGTGAGGGACTGATTACCTCGGCATCTATTGTCTTCAATTTCAACGCCTTCAAAGAGACGGTATTGAATTAATAAAGCCGCTGGTTGGCAAAACGTCTTCCGGATAATGATACTCAGGTGTTGCATATATTTCTTTTTCATCAGATGAAGTGGATGTGAATCTCTGTGTTAAGCTATCGTTTTTTCTTCATTTTTTCTTTCTCGTGTCTCTGTAATGTTTACACGACCACTAAACATTTCCACGACCCCTTCATGCCCCCTTCCCTTCCTTCTCAATGTTTGCATGATCTCAATGTTTACACCACTAACCAATGTTTACAAGATCTCAAAATTTACTCTGTCCCCCAACAGTGACACCACCAACCAACATTTACACCACCTCCAGCTTAAACGACCAATACCCCTACCCATCCTCCCAACGATTACAGTTTTTTTTACAGCTGTTTATAAATCCTCCCCATGTTTACCTCCTCTGTTTGAAAACCCACGTAAACCTCTCCGTCACCAGAGAGTAAACAGTTTACAATCACTCTCCCTTCTACCCAGCAGTCTCACAGATCAAGGCAATAAATCTCCGTCACGATCAAGGCAATAAACTCTCACCGGGTTCACGACGGAGTAAGACGTCGCTGATCCTTATTAACCTCAAAAAAAAAAAAGCCAGCCAGAACACTATCCGGTTAATTTTTGTACTGCCTTGTCGGGGCTCGATACGGTGTAATTCGTCACTGAGCCCTATAAGCCACAAATAACAACGTTAAGTCGCCATAGTATACGTGTTAGAACAGGGTCCATACATCATAAGCTGCCGTAGCCCTTAAAGAGGCAACAACAACATCCTGTTGGAAAGCTAGCCCCTTCAATTTTAGTACCGCCTTACCGGAGGAATTCGAATCGTGTCCATTCCGTGAGTTACCTATACATTGTTTATGTACTCCACCTCTCTCCATGTTCAAACTACTTCCGATTATCAGTAAATACAATTCAAACCTCCAATGACACCTTTATTTAATTTAAAGTTCATTGAACTAGATTTTATAAATGGTCAAAGTGACTAATAAATAGTGAAATCTTAAGCAGGAGCGTCTATATACATAGTATTATATTATGCATTAAGTATTACTGTGTGTCGTATGTATTACTGATGTTTACTACATATAATATTAATTAATTGCTGTAATATTGGGGGAAAATGTCACTAATATAGCTTCCCTCACACCAGCTAGAAGGACCAGACCTTCCCTCACACTACCCAGAGGGACTAGGCCTTCCCTCACACCAGCTAGGGAGACCAGACCTTCCCTCACACCAGCTAGAAGGACCAGACTTTCCCTCACGCTAGCTAGAGGGACCAGACATTCCCTCACACTACCCAGACGGACTAGACCTTCCCTCACACCAGCTAGGGAGACCAGACCTTCCCTCACACCAGCTAGGGAGACCAGACCTTCCCTCCCACCAGCTAGAAGTTCCAGACTTTTCCTCAAGCTAGCTAGAGGAACCAGACATTCCCTCACACTACCTAGGGGAACCAGACATTCCCTCACCATGGGCCAGGCTTCTCACCCTGGGGAGGAAAGTATCACCCATGACATCATTAGGTTAGTGAGACGTTTACCTGGTAACTCACTGTTAGAACTTTCAAGTTATGTTATGGGTCAGTTACCTTCCTCATGGACTAAGAACTTTGCTATACTAATACCCAAACCTAATCAACAATATTTCTTGTCCTGTCTCCCTGACTAGCTGAGACAAACATTTGAGTGGATGGTACTTAAAAGGTTTCTCTACAGAGCTAAAGAACTTAGGTCGTTCAATATTAATGGATTCACGCTTTGCAAAGGTGTACCAAACTGCGTCACACTGTTTTTCATGGAGACAAAACGGACAAATAAACGAATCTTCTCGATGTTAAAAACGCTTTCGATGTTGCAAATAGGGAAGTTAGTTTGTACGAATTAAGTGAAATGGATACAGGTGGTCTACGTTTACAGTGGCTTCTTGGTTATTTCACCAATAGAAAATTTGTTGCTTTGCTTCAGGATAATAAAATTAAAACCAAAGAAATGTAACTTGCTCTCCTCAAGGCGGTATATTAAGGCCTACATTATTTAGTATATTTATGTTGAAAATTATTTTGAAAGCAGATAAGTTGAAGAATGTGAAACATTTGAGAATCATTACTGAGGAAACGAATCGACAGCCAGTGAATAGTGAAGGAAGAGGTGGAGTTTTAAGTAATCAGTTATTCAGCCTGGAGTAGATGTGTTCAGTCCATCAATCTAGAGAAAAGTACAGCATATGAACAGAGAATTGCTTATACTCATATACTGCAGACGGGTGACTTGAAGCAGCAGGAGGCGGAGTCACCAGTAGAAAAAATCCACTAGTGTAAGTAGGTCATACCTGTAGGTTAAGCAAGCATTGAAGAATTCCCAATATCAAGATCCCTAGATGATGCTGTGTTTGGCAGATATGATGTCTATACCAGATATCCTCAGCAATGCTACTCTGATATTATTCTTGAATATATTAAAACATGAATCGTATATAGACAGCCTGTGATAATCTTCGACTTATTATTTCTTTAGAAAAGACCAGAGTGTTTAATAAACATTTTGGTAACCGTAAAAGCGGACCATCAGAATTGAAGGTTAAAGGCAGGTTCTATTGACCACGCGTCCTCCTTCCCTGTACGCTAACACCTGTCAAGAAAAAGTAACGAACAATGTAGAAACAGACTTTAAGGTCTCTGAACCGTTATAGGTTTACAGTACCATCTATGGTCCAAATGTTAGAATTGCCAAAATAGTATATTTAGTTTTCATAAGATCACCAGTAAATAACCATGTAAGAGTGTTAGTCCTGCAAGAGAGTGGACACTGAAAGATGTGTAAACATAAAGTGAAGCCTTAAGAATTATTCTTGGCTGTCTAGTAACCACCAAAATAATTAAAATGGGGAAAGAATTATGTATACAAAGTGTTGATAGAATACGTGAAATCATTGTCATGACAGGACTGAAGCTGCTACCTGTGATTAATGCAGTGTTTCCTCTAGTGAATTACAAGAACATATAATTCATGGGACAAATAACAGTCACACACATAAAAATTGTTGGGCCTAAATGAACTATATCATGCTAAGAAACATAATTTCTCGCCACCCTGACAGATAATAGCTTTTTTATATATCACTGTGCCCACCTATCCTCACAAGAAACTAAATATGTACGACCCTCTTCTTCCAGTACTTTGTAAACTCAGTGTTCTGGAACAAATTTTGCGACCTTTAGGGATAAAAATACCACAGATTATCAACACTGATGACTCCCTTAACCCTGACAGTGGGAGGGCAGGAAGTGTTATTATCGTAAACCAGCCTTATGGTGCCAGAACACAAAGGTGTATAAAAATTAATAAATGGTCTTCCACCTTACAAACGGAGCTGTTTGCCATTGTTACTCTCAAGCTTGTAGAAACTTACACCTCAGACAGTTTAAGTGAAACTCACTTTCTTTTCTCATTACTTGCACTAAGTTGCCTGTAACTTGATTGTACAGTATGCTTGTGTATGAAACTAGGCACAGACATGCACAAATTATTAAATGGGATTATAGTTAATTTTTGTGACTTCCCTCTCACTTAGGCCTCCAGGAGCATAACAAAGTTGATAACTTAGCCAAGTAAGCATTATATAGAGAGACTGTTAAATATAATTTTTTGTTTCTCAAACAGAAGTTTAAAAAAATATTGGCAGAAAGGAACCAGCAGACTAATAGGTCAATTGTCCGTTATAATGTCTATGTCAGACATATTAATGGGTCAAGTAACAAGGTCAGTAGACTGCAATATACTATTACAGCTAAACTAAGGCTAGGTTATAAATAACTCTGGCAGCACGATTTGTATAGAGAAGTCAATAACATAAAATTCAAAGTGTGTGAACAGAGACAGAGCCATAGACACTGGGACTCTATATCTTAGAGAGTCCAAACTTGCAACCTTTCAGAGGACACCTTCATGCAGACCTTACGGGATATGGCAAAGCATTTCCTGGTTAATGTTAAAATGTTTGAAAACTTGACACTGTATACATTTTGCGTCGACTGCAGACCAGTACAGATTAATGTTTTGGAGGCAATAAGATAGTACTTAAATTATTTGAGATTGTAACTCAATGTTGTATTGTGTATATTAGCTATAAGAAGAAACTGTAATGTATGGCATGACTGTGATGTAACAATGCTGAGCGGGGACTGATCAAGACCCATTGTAACCTTTGTAATCTTGTTGCACTACGGCTCACAGGATGAGCATGGAGTGCACAATAAACCAGCCGCTCAGGTGGAGCAATTACCTCGCAGCCAACTGCACTGATATCCACAGACCTCTCAATCAACTGCACTGATATCCACAGACCTCTCAATCACCTGCACGGATATCCACAGACCTCTCAATCAACTGCACTGATATCCACAGACCTCTCAATCAACTGCACTGATATCCACAGACCTCTCAATCAACTGCACTGATATCCACTTACCTTTCAATCAACTGCACTGATATCCACAGACCTCTCAATCAACTGCACTGATATCCACAGACCTCTCAATCAACTGCACTGATATCCACAGACCTCTCAATCACCTGCACAGATATCCACTTACCTTTCAATCAACTGCACTGATATCCACAGACCTCTCAATCAACTGCACTGATATCCACAGACCTCTCAATCAACTGCACTGATATCCACTTACCTTTCAATCAACTGCACTGATATCCACAGACCTCTCAATCAACTGCACTGATATCCACAGACCTCTCAATCAACTGCACTGATATCCACAGACCTCTCAATCACCTGCACGGATATCCACTTACCTTTCAATCAACTGCACTGATATCCACAGACCTCTCAATCAACTGCACTGATATCCACAGACCTCTCAATCAACTGCACTGATATCCACAGACCTCTCAATCACCTGCACGGATATCCACAGACCTCTCAATCACCTGCACTGATATCCACAGACCTCTCAATCAACTGCACTGATATCCACAGACCTCTCAATCACCTGCACGGATATCCACAGACCTCTCAATCACCTGCACTGATATCCACAGACCTCTCAATCACCTGCACGGATATCCACAGACCTCTCAATCAACTGCACTGATATCCACAGACCTCTCAATCAACTGCACTGATATCCACAGACCTCTCAATCAACTGCACTGATATCCACAGACCTCTCAATCACCTGCACGGATATCCACTTACCTTTCAATCAACTGCACTGATATCCACAGACCTCTCAATCAACTGCACTGATATCCACAGACCTCTCAATCAACTGCACTGATATCCACAGACCTCTCAATCACCTGCACGGATATCCACTTACCTTTCAATCAACTGCACTGATATCCACAGACATCTCAATCAACTGCACGGATATCCACTTACCTTTCAATCAACTGCTCTGATATCCACAGACCTCTCAATCACCTGCACTGATATCCACAGACCTCTCAATCACCTGCACGGATATCCACTTACCTTTCAATCAACTGCACTGATATCCACATACCTCTCAATCAACTGCACTGATATCCACAGACCTCTCAATCAACTGCACTGATATCCACAGACCTCTCAATCAACTGCACTGATATCCACAGACCTCTCAATCAACTGCACTGATATCCACAGACCTCTCAATCAACTGCACTGATATCCACAGACCTCTCAATCACCTGCACGGATATCCACTTACCTTTCAATCAACTGCACTGATATCCACAGACATCTCAATCAACTGCACGGATATCCACTTACCTTTCAATCAATTGCACATGTTGCCACAAAATTAATGGCACCAGCATCACTATATATATATATATATATATATATATATATATATATATATATATATATATATATATATATATATATATATATAATATATATATATATATATATATATATATATATATATATATATATATATATATATATATATATATATATATATATATATATATATATATATATATATATATATATATATATGCTAGGAATTCGCAAGAGCAGGCGAAATATTCAACAAACACTGATCTCTGGCCGACGGAGACTCGAACCTACGAACCTCATGACAAGGTACGCAGTGCTTTACCGACCGTACCACACTGGTCCAATACCTTGGCATCCATCTTTCGCTAGACGTTATTCCAAGGCAGCCAGCTTTCAGGCAGGAAGGCTTACAGCTTTTCATCTCATCCCCTGCATGCATCGACACAACTAGAGATTTTTACAATGCTAGGAATTCGCAAGAGCAGGCGAAATATTCACAAACACTGATCTCTGGCCGACGGAGATTCGAACCTACGAACCTCATGACAAGGTACGCAGTGCTTTACCGACCGTACCACACTGGTCCAATACCTTGGCATCCAGCTTTCGCTAGACGTTATTCCAAGGCAGCCAGCTTTCAGGCAGGAAGGCTTACAGCTTTTCATCTCATCCCCTGAATGCATCGACACAACTAGAGATTTTTACAATGCTAGGAATTCGCAAGAGCAGGCGAAATATTCACAAACACTGATCTCTGGCCGACGGAGACTCGAACCTACGAACCTCATGACAAGGTACGCAGTGCTTTACCGCCTTCCTGCCTGAAAGCTGGCTGCCTTGGAATATGTGAATGAATGGTTCAGAGAACCGACGAGTTGGTAAATTAGACACATATGCAACACTTGGGTATCTTTATTGAGGAAACGTTTCGCCACACAGTGGCTTCATCAGTCCATACAAAGGAGAAACGTGAAGAACAGGAGGAGTGTGAGGTTGTCAGGCCCTCAATCTTGAGACGATGTTGTCAGTCCATCAATCTTGAATAGAATAACAGCATATGAGCAGAGGGAGTTTATATACTTCCACCTACTTCCACACTGAACAAATGTGACACCTCCTACAACTGCTGCACCTCTCCTGTCTACAGTATATAAACTCCCTCTGCTCATATGCTGTTATTCTATTCAAGATTGATGGACTGACAACATCGTCTCAAGATTGAGGGCCTGACAACCTCACACTCCTCCTGTTCTTCACGATTCTCCTTTGTATGGACTGATGAAGCCACTGTGTGGCGAAACGTTTCCTCAATAAAGATACCCAAGTGTTGCATGTGTCTAATTTGCCTTGGAATAACGTCTAGCGAAAGCTGGATGCCAAGGTATTGGACCAGTGTGGTACGGTCGGTAAAGCACTGCGTACCTTGTCATGAGGTTCGTAGGTTCGAGTCTCCGTCGGCCAGAGATCAGTGTTTTTGTATATATATATATATATATATATATATATATATATATATATATATATATATATATATATATATATATATATATATATATATATATATATATATATATATATATAATATCCAGTATATTATGGATATATGAAATAATATTGAATGTTATCATTATTTGGAAAAACAATTCCTCTAAAGCTCAGTGTTTTTTTTTTTGTTTAAATTGAAGATTGAACACAGGCCGTCTCTCTCTCTCTCTCTCTCTCTCTCTCTCTCTCTCTCTCTCTCTCTCTCTCTCTCTCTCTCTCTCTCTCATTTATGTGCTTACCTAAGCATGAAACTCTAACCAGTTGACCAACAAAGTAGTGAAATTTACAGCCCAGAGTATAATTGGAAAACCCAAATTATTATTAATTAATTTTATTTCGTTTTTATATTGGCACGTTGGAGAATGTCTCATTCCCTCCAGCTGGTATGAGGGAGCATCTGGTCCCTATGGCTGGTGTGAGGGAATGTTTGGTGTGTCTAGCTGATGTGAGGGAAAGTCTGGGTACGTGTTAAGGTCACGTTCAGTCTGTGGGTTTTTGGTGGTCGTTTATATTCACGCAGTCACGCAAGCACATCCCACATGCACACACTGTGACATAAAAACATGCACACGAGCACTTGCATACACGAGCGCCATCACACTCACACTGGTAAGCCTATAAAAGGATCTGGAAAGGCTTCAAGCCTGGTCCCACAAATGGCTCCTGGAGTTTAACCCCAGCAAGTGCAGAGTTATGAAGTTTGCAGAAGGACAAAGAAGACCGCAGACGGAGTACAGCCTAAGAGGTCAAAGGTTGCAAAACTCGCCAAAGAAAAAGGATCTTGGGGTGAGCATCATACCGAGCACATCTCCTGAGGCGCACATCAACCAAATAACTGCTGCAGCATACTGGCGCCTGGCAAACCTGAGAATAGCGTTTCGATATCTCAGTAAGGAGTCGTTCACGACACTGTACACTGTGAACGTCAGGCCATTATTGGAGTATGCAGCACCAGTATGGAACCCACAAGTGGTCAAACACGTCAAAAAATTAAATAAAGTGCAAAGGTTTGCAACAAGACTAGTCCCGGAGCTGAGGGATTTGTCCTACGAGGAGAGGTTAAGAGAACTCAACCTGACAACACTGGAGGACAGGAAAGATAGGGAAGACACGATAACAGCATATAAAATACTGAGAGAAATTGACAAGCTGGATAGAGACAGAACGTTGCAGAGATGTGACACAGCAACAAAAGGTCACAAGTGGAAGTTGAAGACTCAGATGAGTCACAGGGATGTTAGGAAGTTCTTCAGTCACAGAGTTGTCAGGAAGTGGAATAGTCTGGAAAGTGATGTAGTTGAGGCAGGATCCATACATAGCTTTAAGAAGAGATATAATAAAGTTCATGGTGCATGGTGACCTTGTAGCGACTACTGAAGAGGCGGGGCATGGAGCTGTGACTCGACCCCTGCAACCACATTTAGGCGAGTACAATTAGGTGAGTACACACACACACACATGGGGGCTTAAAAGCGTGGAGAGCTAAGATGTTTGAGGTGGTACTGGAAAACCTCATGCATTAGCACGTTAGGGATACTACCAGAGAGAGAGAGAGAGAGAGAGAGAGAGAGAAGAGGATGACCCAGCAAGACGGGACCTAGTATTCACCTTGAGCAGTGCAGATACTGAGAAAATCACAAATGAAAGGCCCCTCGGAGCTAGTGATCACGTGCTTCTAAGCTTCGAATGCATAGTAGAGTTACAAGTCGAGAGGGAAGCAGGAAGGGCAGGAAAAACGAAGCCAAGCTACAAGAGAGGGAACTACAGAGGCATGAGGAATTATCTGCACGAGGTCCAGTGGGCCAGAGAACTGGCAGGGAAAACAGTAAATGAGATGATGGAATGTGTGTGACAACAATATGCAAGGAAGCAGTGGAGAGGTTTGAACTCAAGGGCGACAGACATAATGAGAAGACCAGAACGAGCTCTTGATTCTCCCAAAAGTGTAGAGAGGCTAAAACCAAGTTCCCTAGAGAATGGAAGAAGTATAGAAGGCAAAAGGACCCAGGAGAACAAGTAGAGTAGTTGAAGACAAGAAATGAATATGCACAGGTAAGGAGGGAGGCCCAACAACAATACGAAAAGGACATAGCAGCGAAAGCCAAGTTTGACCTGAAGCTGTTGCAGAGTCACATCAGGAAGAAGAAAAGTCAAAGAACAGGCAATCAGGCTGAGAGTGGAAGGAGGGAAGCTTACAAGAAACGACCTTGAAGTTTGTGAAGAGCTCAATACGAGATTTAAAGAAGTATTCGCAGTGGAGACAGAAAGAACTCCAGAAAAACAGAGAGGTGGGATACACCAACAAGTCCTGGACACGATACATACAACCGAGGAGGAGGTGAAGAAGCTCCTAAGCAAACTAGATATCTAAAGGCGATGGGGCCGGAAAACATCTCTCCTTGGGTTCTGAGAGATGGAGCTGAGGCGCTCTGTGTACAACTAACAACACATCTATTTAAACAGAGCGACTCCCTGAGGTTTGGAAGACAGCAAATGTAGTTCCAATTTTCAGACAAAGGGACAGACACCCAGCATCAAACTACAGAATAGTGTCACTGACATGTATTGTATGCAAACTCATAGAGAAGATTATCAGGAGAAGAGTTGTGGACCAATTAGAAAGGAATGAGGTTACAAACGACAACCAGCACGAATTCAGAGACGGGATATCCTGTGTCACAAACCTACTAGAATTCTATGACAAGATGACAGCAGTAAGAAAAGAGAAAGAGGGGTGGGTAGATTTCATTTTCTTGGACTGTAAGAAGAATTTCGACACAGTTCCATACAAGAGACTAGTGCAAAAGATGAAGGACCAGGCAGGTTTAACAGGGAAGGCATTGTAATGGATCAGAAAATATCTGACGGAAAGGCTGCAGCAAGTCATGGTACGT
>WNWK01004101.1:95000-115000 GCA_009830355.1 Cherax destructor
ACTCGAGCAACAAGGAGGCCATAGTGGCATGACTCGAGAAACAAGGAGGCCATAGTTGCGGTCAATCCACCGTTTTTCGTTCCCTAGCCATCGTATATGATGGCTAGGCAGTCTTAGGTGACTATATGAATGATGCCAGGGTATGAAACGTACAAGTTAGGTTACCAATGCTATGGAACGTACAAGTTAGGTGACTAATACCTTGGTATGTACAAGCTAGGTGACTATTATTATTATTAACACATTGGCCATTTCCCACCAAGGCAGGGTGGCCCGAAAAAGAAAAACTTTCACCATCACTCACTCCATCACTGTCTTGCCAGATGCGCACTTAAAAACTGCAACATTAACACCCCTCCTTCAGAGTGCAGGCACTGTACTTCCTGCACGTATCTCCTGCCGGTTTCCCTGAATCCCTTCATAAATATTACTTTGCTCACACTCCAACAGCACGTCAGGCCATAAAAACTAATTGTCTCCATTCGCTCCTATCTAACACGCTCACGCATGCTTGCTGGAAACCCAAGCCTTTCGCACACAAAACCTCCTTTACCCCCTCCCTCCAACCTTTCCTAGACCGACCCCTACCCCGCCTTCCCTCCACTACAGATTTATACTCTCTCGAAGTCCTTCTATTTTGTTCCAACCTCTCTACATGTCCGAACCACCTCAACAACCCCTCCTCAGTCCTCTGGATAATAGTTTTGGTAATCCTGCACCTTTTCCTAATTTCCAAACTACGAATTCTCTGCATTATATTCACACCACACATTGCCCTCAAACATGATATTTCCACTGCCTCCAGCCTTCGCCTTGTTGCATCATTCACCACCCATGCTTCACATCCATATAAGAGCGTTGGTATAAGTATACTCTCATACATTTCCCGCTTTGCTTCCACGGATAAAGTTCTTTGTCTAGAGAGATTCCTCAGTGCATCACTCACCTTTTTTACCCTCATCAATTCTATGATTCACCTCATTTTTCATAGACTCATCTGCTGACACATCCACTCCTAAATATCTGAATACATTCACCTCCTCCATACTCTCCCTCACAACCTGATATCCAGTATTTCGGTTCCTAATTATTTTGTTATCCTCGTCACCTTACTCTTTCCTATATTCACTTTGGATTTTCTTCTTTTACAAACTCTACCAAACTCATCCACCAACCTCTTCAGAATCTCCCAAAAGCACAGTGTTATCAGCAAAGAGCAACTGTGACAACTCCCACTTTTGTGTTAGATTCTTTATTTTTTAACCCCACACCTCTTACCAACACCCGAGCATTCACTTCTCTTACAACCCCATCTATAAATATATTGAGCAACCACGGTGACATCACACATCCTTGACTAATACCTACGTTTACTGGGAAATAATCTCAATCTCACCTACATACTCTAACCTGAGCCTCACTTTCCTCGTAAAAACTCTTCACTGCTTTCAATAATCTACCTCCTATTCCAAGCATTTGCAACATCTGCCTCATTGCTCCCCTATCCACCCTGTCATACGCCTTTTCCGAATCCATAAATGCCACAAAAACCTCTTTACCCTTATCTAAATACTGTTCACCTAAATGTTTCACTGCAAACACTTGGTCTACACACTCCCTACCTTTCCTAAAACCTCCTTGTTCATCTGTTTTCCTACTCTCCGTCTTACTCTTAATTCTTTCAATAATAACTCTACCATACACTTTACCGGGTATACTCAACAGACTTATTGCCCTGTAATTTTTGCACTCTCTTTTGTCCCCTTTGCCTTTATACAAAGGAACTATGCACCCTCTCTGCCATTCCCTAGGTACCTTACCCTCTACCATACATTTATTAAATAATAGTACCAACCACTCCAAAACTATTTCCCCACCTGATTTTAACATTTCAATCTTTATTCCATCAATCCCAGCTGCCTTATTCCCTTTCACTCTACCCACTGCCTCACGAACTTCCCCCACACTCACACCTCACTTTTACCACACCCTCTCTAAATGTTTCTCCTACTTTAGCATTTAAGTCCTCTACCACAATTACTCTCTCACTTGGTTGAAAAGTTCCTACACACTCGCTTAATATCTCCCAAAATCTCTCTCTCTCATCTACACTCCTCTCTTCTCCAGGAGCATACACACTTACTATAACTCACTTTTCGCATCCGACCCTTATTTTAATCCACATAATCCATGAGTTTATACATTTTAATTCCATCTTCTCCTTCCATAACTGATCCTTCAACATTATTGCTATCCCTTCCTTAGCTCTAACTCTCTCAGATATCCTTGACTTAATCCCATTTATTTATCCCCACTGATACTCACCTACCCCCTTCAGCTTTGTTTTAATTAGTGCCAGGACATCCAACTTCTTTTCATTCATAACATCAGCAATCATCTCTTTCTTATCATCCGCACAACATCCACGCACATTCAAACATCCCAGTTTTATAAAGTTTTTCATCTACTCTTTTTTAGTATTTTCTACATAACAAGGGGTTACTAGGCTATTGCTCCCGGTATTTTAGTCGCCTCATACGACACGCATGATTTACAGAGGAGAGAAATGAATAAACAAGCTAGGTAACTAATACCAAGGAACGTACAAGCTAGGTGACTAATACCAAGGAATGCACAAGCTAGGTAACTAATACCAAGGAAAGTACAAGCTAGGTGACTATTACCAAAGAATGAACAAGCTAGGTGACTGATACCAAGGAAAGTACAAGCTAGGTGACTAATACCAAGGAATGTACAAACTAGGTAACTAATATAGAGGAACGTACAAGATAGATGGCTACAGTTAGAGTAAAAGTTAGATGGGACAAAAAGAAAACGGCAACAGCAAGTAAGAGAGAGGTAAAAGTGTATAAACTAAGGGAGGAGGAAGTTAGGGTGAGATATAAGCAACTATTGACAGAAAGGTGGGCTAGTGCAAGTAGGAGTAGTGGGGGTTGAAGAGAGTTGGGATAGTTATAAAAATGCAGTATTAGAATGTGGGGCAGAAGTTTGTGGCTATAGGAGGGTGGGTGCAGGAGGAAAGAAGAGTGAGTGGTGGAATGAAGAAGTAAAGGGTGTGATAAAAGAGAAAAAGGTAGCTTATGAGAGGTTTTTACAAAACAGAAGTGTTAATAGAAGAGCAGAGTATGTGGAGAGTAAAAGAAAGGTGAAGAGAGTGGTGAGAGAGTGCAAAAGAAGAGCGGATGAAAGAATGGGAGAGGCTCTGTCAAGAAATTTTGCTGAAAACAGGAACAATTTTTGGAGTGAGATAAACAAGGTAAGAAAGCCTAATGAACGAATGGATTTGTCAGTTAAAAAGAGAGTAGGGGAGTTAGTAGATGGGGAGCTGGAGGTATTGGGTAGATGGTGGGAATATTTTGAGGAACTTTTAAATGTCGATGTAAAAAGGGAGGCGGTAATTTCATGTACTGGCCAGGGAGGTATAACATCGTTTAGGAGTGAAGAAGAGCAGGATGTGAGTGTGGGGGAGGTGCGTGAGGCATTACGTAGAATGAAAGGGACTAAAGCAGCTGAAACTGACGGGATCATGACAGAAATGTTAAAAGCAGGGGGATATAGTGTTGGAGTGGTTGGTATTTTTGTTTAATAAATGTATGAAAAAGGGGAAGGTACCTAGGGATTGGCAGAGAGCATGTATAGTTCCTTTATATAAAGGGAAGGGGGATAAAAGAGTGTGTAAAAATTATAGGGGAATAAGTTTACTGAGTATACCAGGTAAAGTGTATGGCAGGGTTATTATTGAAAGAATTAGATGTAAGACAAAGAGTAGGATTGCAGATGAGCAAGGAGGCTTTAGAGTGGGTAGGGGATGTGTAGATCAAGTGTTTACAGTGAAGCATATATGTGAACAGTATTTAGATAAAGGTAGAGAAATTTTCATTGCATTTATGGATTTAGAAAAGGCATATGATAGAGTGGATAGGGGAGCAATGTGGCAAATGTTGCAAGTGTATGGAATAGGTAGTAAGTTACTGAAGGCTGTAAAGAGTTTTTATGAGGATAGTGAGGCTCAGGTTAGGGTGTGTAGGAGAGAGGGAGATTACTTCCCGGTAAAAGTAGGTCTTAGACATGGATGTGTAATGTCACCATGGTTGTTTAATATATTTATAGATGGGGTTGTAAAAGAAGTAAATACTAGGGTGTTGGGGAGAGGGGTGGGATTAAATTATGGGGAATTAAATGCAAAATGGGAGTTGACACAGTTACTTTTTGCTGATGATACTGTGCTTATAGGAGATTCTAAAGAAAAGTTGCAAAGGTTAGTGGACGAGTTTGGGAGAGTGTGTAAAGGTAGAAAGTTGAAAGTGAACATAGATAAGAGTAAGGTGATGAGGGTATCAAACGATTTAAATAAAGAAAAATTGGATATCACATTGTAGAGAGGGATTATGGAAGAAGTAAATGTTTTCAGATATTTGGGAGTTGACGTGTCAGCGGATGGGTTTATGAAGGATGAGGTTAACCATAGAATTGATGAAGGAAAGAAGGTGACTGGTGCGTTGAGGTATCTGTGGAGACAAAAAACGTTATCCATGGAGGCAAAGAAGGGAATGTACGAAAGTATAGTGGTACCAACACTCTTATATGGGTGTGAAGCATGGGTTGTAAATGCTGCAGCGAGGAGGAGGCTGGAGCAGTGGAGATGTCCTGTCTAAGGGCAATGTGTGGTGTAAATATGTAGAAAATTCGTAATGTGGAAATTAGGAGAAGGTGTGGAGTTACTAAAAGTATTTGTCAGAGGGGTTGTTGAGGTGGTTTGGTCATATAGAGAGAATGGATCAAAGTAGAATGACTTGGAGAGCGTATAAATCTGTAGGGGAAGGAAGGCGGGGTAGGGGTCGTCTTAGAAAAGGTTGGAGGGAGGGGGTAAAGGAGGTTTTGTGAGCGAGGGGCTTGGACTTCCAGCAAGCATGTGTGAGCGTGTTAGATAGGAGTGAATGGAGACGAATGGTTTTTGGGACATGACGAGCTGTTGGAGTGTGAGTAGGGTAACATTGTGTGAAGGGATTCAAGGAAACCAGTTAATTGATTTAGTTGGACTTGAGTCCTGGAAATGGGAAGTACAATGCCTGCACTTTAAAGGAGGGGGTCTGGGATAGTGACAGCTGGGAGGGACTATTCTCATCTGTCGTATCTGAGCGCCTCTGCAAAGACAGTGATTATGTATGAGTGTGGTGAAAGTGTTGAATGATGATGAAAGTATTTTCTTTTTTATGATATTTTTTTTTTTTTTTGGTCACCCTACCTCGGTGGGAGACGGCCAACTTGTTGAAAAAAAAAAAAAAAAAAATATATATATATATATATATATATATGTCGTGCCTATTAGGTAAAACTGGCCAATTAGCATGAACTCGTTTAAAATTATGTCCTTTCTAAAAAAATTATCTTATACGTTTAAAGATATATATTTTTCATTTATGTTAATGTAAAAATTTTTAATTTTGTACCAAAAGAAACTTAGAAAACTTACCTAACCTTATTATAACAAGCGCAATTTAATTTAGCCTAACCCAACTAAATATATTTTAGATAAGTTTACAATAATTTAATAATAAACAAACACAATGAAACATTTTTTTTCGTTAGGTTCAGAATGATTTTTGCGAAATTATTGCATACACAAATTTTCACTTGTCTTATCTAAAATATATTTAGTTGGATTGGGCTAAATTAAACTGCGCTTGTTATAATAAGGTTAGGTAAGTTTTCTAAGATTCTTTTCGTACAAAGTTATCAATTTTTACATTGACATAAATTAAAAATATATATCTTTCAACGTATAACAGAAATTTGTTAGAAAGGCCTTAATTTTAAATGAGTTCTTGCTAATTGACCAATTTTACCTATTCCTTACGACATATAATATATATATATATATATATATATATATATATATATATATATATATATATATATATATATATTGGCACCTCTGCCAGAGAGAGGCTGTGGGCATCCTGCTCTGTGGTTTTGGCACAATATCGTCCAATCAAGAACTGCTACCAGGATTATCATCAACAGGCTGGTGTGTGAATATCTGTAGCTGGTGTTGGAAAGTGCTACAAGACTCTACATCTCCTCTCCACTTTAGAACCAAGAAAAGTGTTGTGCATGTGAAGTCAGTGAGGGAACACAACGCTCACCTATGGGTGGGTGAGGGAAGGCCTAATGGGGGAGAAGGAGGCAGAGGGTGAGGGGTAAAACTATTTCCCCCCTTCCCCTTCCCCAAACAGGCGCGCGTGTGCTCATGTTATGATAATGAAGTGTTTGTTCACCACGTGTATAGTGTGTATAGTGTGTATAGTGTATATAGTGTATATTGCATAGCATGTGTTTAGCATGCGCACGGTATGCGCATAGCATGTGTGGTATATAGCGGTGTGTCGGTCATACAGTGTTGTTATAGTGACGCGTCCGGCCGGCCTACCTTATCACACATCCCCATTCCTCCCTCGCCCCCACTGCCCACCTCAAGGACGGGAGACCCTATGCTCAACCACCACCACCATGAACCACATTCGGTATGTGTCATGTGCCATTTTCCCTACGGCTTACCACACAGTTTGAGGTATGGCAGATGATGCAGCCAGCCAGCCACAAAGCCAGGGAAATGGTGCACCCAACAATGAAAGAAGAGGCACATGTCAGGTGTGTGGAGAGTTTCGAGCACGCAACAGAGATGGCCTTATTCGTGCACACAATGGGTGTGCAGGATCACATAGGCCCCCAGCAGAGAGCAACCCACAGCCTCCACAGGCAGATGTCAATCCCAATGGCAACCTCCTCTCGTGCGAAAACCTTCTGCTGGCATTCAAATCCACTGCTAGCAGTACCCTATCCCACATTCCTAAAGCAGCTCGCCCATATGCAGCAGGGAAATTCACAGACCTTCTTAAGCAGGTGAATGGAGGTTCCACCAATTTAGAAGCCCGAGGCACCATTAAAGCATGGCGCAACCTACTCCTGTTTGGCAATGTTTGTCTTGCAGTTCCTGAACGACGAGGCAAACTGCTAACCACTTCAGTCATCAAGGCGGTGCGCAACTACCCAAGAACAGATAATTGTGTCCCTCTGCCCCACCATCGCAGGAATCACAGAGGTAGACCAAAGAAAAATTCCACTGAAAACGAGAAAATTTGCGCACAGGTTAGCAAAAAAATCGAAGAAGGCAACACAGTGGGAGCAATCAGAATAATTACAAGTGACGACACTGTAGCTCCCAAAGATGAGACCACAGCTCAAGCACTAAGAGACAAGCATCCAACAAGGGACACCATAGCTATCAACAACAACCCTGAAGGAGACCCCATCACTGAACAATTAATTTTGCCAGTATCAGAAGTGTATAAGGCGATAGTGTCATTTCCAGCAGGATCTGCAGGAGGTTACACTGGAATTCGACCACAACACCTCAAAGAGATGGTAAATCCAGTACTCGGAGCATCTGCATCAATTCTCCTCACCGAATTAACAACTTTTGTCAACAACTGCCTTGCTGGGCGAATCCCAGAAGAAATTAAACCTTTCTTTTTGGAGCCTCATTATGCGCTTTGAAGAAGAAGGATGGGGAATCAGACCCATTGCTGTTGGTAACACCCTTCGCCGCCTAGTTGCCAAAGCAGCAGTAAGAAACATTCGCCTAGAAGCTGCCAGTTTACTCCAGCCACACCAACTGGGCTTTGGGGTCTCTCAAGGCAGTGAAGCCGCAGCTCATGCGGCAAGGTCCTACATCAGGGACCTATCAGAAGACAAGGCCGTAGTCAAACTTGACTTTAGAAATGCCTTTAATATGGTGAAGAGAGATGTGGTCTTGCCAGCCGTTCGGGATCGGTTCCCAGTCTCTTTCCCTTCATTTCAGCTGGCTACAGCAAACCCTCGACTCTTTTGTTTGGGGAACATGAAATTCCCTCATCTGAGGGTGTTCAGCAGGGTGATCCACTCGCTCCACTTCTCTTCTGTTTGGCAGTAAGAGAACTAACTTCCAGCCTATGCAGCGAGCTCAACATCTGGTACCTGGATGATGGCACTCTGGCAGGTACTAGGGAGTCCTTGTTAGAGGACCTACAACGGGTGAAGACACAAGGAGAAGCCTTAGGACTCATCCTTAATCCCTCAAAGTGTGAAATTATCACAACAAATCAGGAAATAATCAATGCGGTGCAAACAATCCTCCCAGAAGTCACTACTACCACTCCATCCAACAGTACCCTCCTGGGAGCACCGCTGGGTCACCACGCCATCGACACTGTCCTCAAGGACAAAGTGAATGACCTGAAAAGAATGGAGGAGAGAATAAGTGATCTTGATGCCCATGATGCCCTGTATCTCCTCACAAGGTGTCTTACTATGCCAAGACTCACTTACTTCCTGAGGTGCGCACCCTCTTTTGAAAACCCAACACTTGACGAGTATGACGCACACCTGAGATCAACCTTCAAGAAGGCACTGAATCTGTCACTAGAGGATCAGCAATGGGAGCAGGCAACCCTCCCAGTGCGACTTGGAGGTATAGGGGTGCGCAAAGCAAGGCAGGTAGCGTTACCTGCATTTCTGTCATCGTGTTTGGCTTCCAGTGGATTAGTCAAGAGGATTGTCCCTGAACGTTTGAGAGGGTGGTGGGAGCTCAAGACCCCAAGTTCATTGAAGCAGCAGTGCAGTGGGACATCCTGGCAGACTCCTCCAGTAGACCAGCTCCTCCCAAAGAGCACAAACAGTCCCACTGGGACAAACCGATCATGGAAAAAATTTCCAACACAATGCTCACCAACGCTTCAGGAAAGGACAAAGCTCGTCTCCTAGCGGTGAAGGCACCACACTCAGGAGATTTCCTTCTTGCTGTTCCCAATTCCTCTCTGGGGACTCGACTCGACCCACAGGCCATTCGGATTGGTGTTGCTCTTCGCCTAGCCGCCCCCATACTCACCGAACATAGGTGTATTTGCGGCAGGGCGACGGCTGACCAATTCGGACTTCATGGTCTAGTGTGTCACACATCAGAAGGAAGTATGCTAGACATGAGGAGGTCAATGACATCATAAAGAGAAGCCTCGCCACAGCCCGTTGCCCAGCTCAACGGGAACCCCAAGTGCAGAGGTCTGATGGAAGTCAAAAGCGTCCTGATGGAGCCACCATGCTACCCTGGAAGGATGGTAAGCAGATTGCTTGGGACTACACCTGTGCTGCCACATTGGCAGACACCTACCTGCCACACTCCTTAGCCGAAGGGGTGGAGCTGCCAGCCACAGGGAGACCCAGAAGACCCGCAAATATGAAGACCTTCCCTCTTGCTATAACTTCATCCCAATAGGGTCGGAGACCCATGGAGCATGGGGCAAGTGTGCTCTAAAGTTTCTCAAGGAGCTAGGTGGAAAACTCATCATAGAAACCAAGGACCACAGGGCGACCAGCTTCCTGTTTCAGAGACTCAGTGTTGCGATCCAGAGGGAAATGCCTGCAGTATTCTGGGCACGCGTCCCACTGCCGGGGAGTTGGACGAAGTATTTGACATGTAGCTCTGAGTTGTTATTTATGTTGTTTTACTCCCCATTGTATTTTGTATTTTGTCTTGAAATAAAGTTTGTATAAAAAAAAAGATGGGGTAGTAGGGAAGTGGAATATTCAAATGGCTTCAGAAAGAAATCTAAATATTCTTCCTTGAAGTCTTTTTATCCACTTCTCGAGGCAATGGGTCCCACTATATATATATATATATATATATATATATATATATATATATATATATATATATATTTTTTAAAATAGTATATATATATATATATATATATATATATATATATATATATATATATATATATATATATATATATATATATATATATATATATATTTTTATATGCTAGAATTCGAAGAGCAGGCGAAATATTCACAAACACTGATCTCTGGGCTAGGAGACTCGAACCTACGAACCTTGGAACAAGGTACGCAGTGCTTACGACCGTACCACACTGGTCCAATACCTTGGCGTCCAGCTCACGCTAGACGTTGATCCAAGGCAGCCAGCTTTCAGGCAGGTGGCTTACAGCTTTCATCTCATCCCTGCATGCATCGACACAACTAGAGATTTTTACAATGCTAGGAATTCGCAGGGGATGAGATAAAAGCTGTAAGCCACCTGCCTGAAAGCTGGCTGCCTTGGATCAACGTTTAGCGTGAGCTGGGCGCCAAGGTATTGGACCAGTGTGTACGGTCGGTAAAGCACTGCGTACCTTGTTGCAAGGTTCGTAGGTTCGAGTCTCCGTCGGCCAGAGATCAGTGTTTGTTTATATATATATATATATATATATATATATATATATATATATATATATATATATATATATTTTAAGCAAAAAGATCACAGTAAACAGGTGATATCAAAATATGCAAGACGACCACTATGAAAAAATAGAAGAATTCCAAGCGCTTTCGTGACTACTCACATTATCAAGGAACTATAAAAGGAAACATGACAAGAGGACTTATATAAGGGGCAAGACTACACCTCACAGTCACATCACACTAACAAAGACAACACCTCACAGTAGCGTAACATCTCACGACTCTGTGAAGAGGAACATTAGAAAGGACCTGAAACTCTTCCCAAGAATTAAGATTAGTCCAATTTATCATTCTGCCCCTTTATAAGCCTTCTTGTCATGTTTCCTTTTATAGTTCCTTGATAATGTGAGTAGTCACGAAAGCGTTTGGAATTCTTCTATTTTTCATAGTGGTTGTCTTGCATATATATATATATATATATATATATATATATATATATATATATATATATATATATATATATATATATATAAAATATATATATATATAGTTGTGTGTGTGTGTGTGTGTGTGTGTGTGTGTGTGTGTGTGTGTGTGTGTGTGTGTGTGTGTGTGTGTAATGGAAGCAGTTTCCCAGTAAATATTTTGGTTATAGTTCATAATATGCAAAAAAAAAAAAGATTGACTCTTTTGTTTATTTAAAAGGCCTTTTCTGCTCAGTTACTCTGAACACAAAAGATTTTCATCCTCCCCCTCTCTCTCTCTCTCTCTCTCTCTCTCTCGCTCTCTCTCTCTCCCTGCTACCGTAATATAGCACGAGGGTAAGAAGCTCAGAGGAAGACAGAGAGGTTCCTCTTAGCTGCATAAACAAGTATGCAAAAATATTCGCATTTATCTTGTGGCGAGACCTGGCCACTTGGTCAACTATTTCTAGCTCAGGAGGCCAGGGATCGCACACTCACACACACACACACACACACACACACACACACACACACACACACACACACACACACACACACTACACACACACACGCACACACTGTTGTACCACAGATTGCATCATTCATTATGACAAAATTACGCAAATGATCGTGCCATAAATACCAGAATGAATAATGAAATGTCAGAGGAGCTGTGACAGAGTCTGTCACTGCAGCCACGTCACTGCAGCCACGTCACTGTAGCCACGTCACTGCAGCCACGTCACTGCAGCCACGTCAACCTGACACTCACCTCTAACTTACTCCCTCTCCAACTCCAAATGCACTGAACTTTTGAAGCCAATGATTCATTTTGCAATTAACTGACAGAAGGTCGATAAAGCCGTGTGGGTCAGGTAGGAAGGCATGGGGAGGGAGGAGGGAGAGGGAAGATGGGTAGGTGGTGGAATGGGGAGAGTTTAGGGAAGAGGAGAGTATAAATGGACCGAAACTGTTTGAATATGTTATGATGGGTTGGAAGTTGTTTAAATTAATCGGAAGGTGGGGGAGTGTCAACCAATTCTGCTATAATGATTATTTTATTTCAATAAAATGCCTCTATATTTTACGTGTGTGAGTGTGTTTATGTGTGTGTGTACTCACCTAGTTGTGGTTGCAGGGGTCGAGGCATAGCTCCTGGCTCCGCCTCTTCACTGGCCGCTACTGGGTCACTCTCCCTGCGCCATGAGCTTTATCATACCTCTTCTTAAAGCTATGTATGGAACCTGCCTCCACTACATTGCTTCCCAAACTATTCCACTTCCCGACCACTCTGTGACTGAAGAAATACTTCCTAACATCTCTGTGATTCATCTGAGTCTTCAATTTCCAACTGTGTCCCCTTGTTGCTGTGTCCCATCTCTGGAACATTCTGTCTCTGTCAACCTTGTCAATTCCTCTCAGTATCTTATAGGTCGTTATCATGTCCCCCCTATCTCTCCTGTCCTCCAGTTTCATCAGGTCGATTTCCCTTAACCTCTCCTCGTAGGACATACCCCTTAGCTCCGGAACTAGTCTTTTTGCAAACCTTTGCACTTTCTCTAGCTTCTTTACGTGCTTGGCTAGGTGTGGGTTCCAAACTGGTGCTGCATACTCCAATATGGGCCTAACGTACACAGTGTACAGGGTCCTGAACGATTCCTTATTAAGATGTCGGAATGCTTGTTCTTAGGTTTGCTAGGCGCCCATATGCTGCAGCAGTTATTTGGTTGATGTGCGCCTCAGGAGATGTGCCTGGTGTTATACTCACCCCAGATCTTTTTCCTTGAGTGAGGTTTGTAGCCTCTGGCCCCCTAGACTGTACTCTGTCTGCGGGTGTGTGTGTGTGTGTGTGTGTGTGTGTGTGTGTGTGTGTGTACCAAAAATGTTAGATTACCAGGGTGAGTGACTGATTACCTCAAATTCCTCCTCAACCTTATACCTGTCTGCTTTGTATTGGACTGATGAAGCCACTGTGTGGCGAAACATTTCCTCAGTAAAGATTCCCATATGTTGCACAAGTGTCTCAGTCTTCACAGTAATTACTCTTGTCTTCTGAGTTACGTCTTGACACCTCAGTTCACCCAACTTGACATAGAATGGTGCCAACCATGACCATTCTCAGTATCGTCCCGGCGTTCCTGCCTTTCATTCTCTTTTCCCACCACTCGTTCAACGTTCATTCCCCACCACTCGTTCAACGTTCATTCATTCCCCTTCCCCACCACTCGTATATTACTCTCCACCACTCGTTCATGTCCCTTCCCCACCACTCGTTCAACGTTCATTCATTCCCCTTCCCTACCACTCGTTCATTCCCCTTCCCCACCACTCGTTCAACGTTCATTCACTCCCATTCCTATATAAATGGTTGCAGTTACCCAGTTCTCTTAGATACATAATTTTTAAAGGGTTGGACCGGTAAGCCATGGGAAGGCCTCGGTCAGATGACTAAGAGCTCCGGCTATGGAGCATCTTATGAATAAGACCAGCGTCAGGAAACACTTGTCCTGTTTTTAAGCAGGCCTTCTACCTACCTACCAGTTAGGTTATGTTATGACTGGTTCTTCACTACTCCCGGTAAACACTGGAAGGTTGCGTGTAAGAGAGAAGGGGTAAGAGGTTTTTTTTCTTTTTAGAAAATAGGAATGGAGGAAGATGAAGGAGAGTTGGAGGTGGGTGAGCGCGGAAGGAGTGAGGGGAGGGGGGAAAGAGAAAGGGGAGGGGGGAGTGAGGGGAGGGTGCGTGCTGGAAAATACTCAATGAACCCTCGTGTTGTCACGCAAATATTGTCGAACACACACACTCATGCACGCACACACACCAGTGAAGAGGCGGGGCCAGGAGCTGTGACTTGACCCCTACAACCACAACTAGGTGAGTACAACTATGAGAGTACACACACACACACACACACACAATTAGGTGAATACACACACACACACACACACACACACACACATACACACACACACACACACACACACAATTAGGTGAATACACACACACACACACAATTAGGTGAATACACACACACACACACACACACACACACACACACAAACACACACACACACACACAAACACACACAACATTAAGTTTTCATAAACATTCAAAATAAACACACATGAACATTCCACGAGAGCTCGGGAGTTATCAAGTTTTTTCCTCTAATAATTTATACATTCTGATGTGTTCAGTGTCCAGTGCCCTGTGTCACTGTATCACCGGGACTCGTGCAAACATATGAATATATATGAGTGCTATATAACATTTTAGAATTACACGATTAAAATTATATATGCATAAAACATTTTTTATAGCAGGCGTGTGTAAATATATGTATGTGCTAGGACTCACAGTTGTATTAACCAAGTTGGGGTTCTAGAGGTCCAGTCTCTGCTCTGATATATATATATATATATATATATATATATATATATATATATATATATATATATATATATATATATATATATATATATTATATATATTTATATATATATATATATGCAATGAGATCACAGTAAACAGGTGTTATTACAATATGCAGAATAACCAAACAGCTCTCCCTTGAGCTGTTTGAATATTTTCTTCTACTACCTCCAATATTCTATACTCTAAGTGGACTTTATTTGAAGACTGAATAAATTAACAAAAATACAATAGGAAGTAGAACATAAATAACATTTCAGAGCCTACATCTCAAATACTTCATCCAGCTCCCCGGTGGTGGGCCGCGTGCCCAGAATGCTGCAGGCATTTTCCCTCTGGATAGCAACTTTGAGTCTCTGAAAGAGGAAGCTGGCCTCTGTGTGATCCTTGGTTTCTGTGATGAGTTTGTCACCCAGCTCTTTGAGGAACTTTAGAGCACACTTGAACTATGATCCAAGGGTCTCCGACCCTACTGGGACGAAGTCGTAGCAAGGGGGCAGGCCTTCATTTTTGTGCATCTTCTGGGTCGCACTGAAACTGGCGGCTCCACCCCCTTCAGCTTCAGAGTATGGCAAGTAGGTGTCCGCCAACGTGGCGGCACAGGTGTAGTCCCATGCAATCTGCTTACCATCCTTCCAGGGTAGCATAGTGACTCCATCTGGACACTTTTGAATTCCATCAGACCTCAGTACTCGGGGTTCCCGTTCAGTTGGCAACGGGCTGTGGCGAGACTTCACTTTATGATGTCGTTGACCTCCTCATGTCTAGCATACTTCCCTTCTGTTGTATGACTCACGAGGCCATGTAGTCCGAATTGACCAGCCGACGCCCTGCCGCAAATACCTATGTTCGGTGAGTATGTGGGTGGCTAGGCAAAGAGCAACACCAATCCGAATGTCCTGTGGGTCAAGTCGAGTGCCTAGAGAGGAATTGGGAACAGCTAAAAGGAAATCTCCTGAATGTGGTGCGTTCACCACTAGGAGACGAGCTTTGTCCTTTCCTGAAGCGTTGTTGAGCATTGTGTTGACAATTTTTTCCATGGTCGGTTTGTCCCAGTGGGACTGTTTGTGCTCTTTGGGAGTAGCTTGTCTGCTTGAAGAGTCTGCAAGGTTGTCCCACAGCATGGCTGTTTCAATGAACCTGTGGTCTTTAGGTCTTACCTCACCTCTCAAGCGTTCAGGGACAATCTCCTTAACTATTTCACTGGAAGCCATACACGAGGACAGAAATGCATGTAAAGCTACCTGCGTTGCCCTGCGCACCCCAATATTTCCCCGACGCACTGGGAGAGTTGCCTGATCCCATTGCTAATCTTCCAGTGATAGATTCAGTGCCTTCTTGAAGATAGATCTCAGGAGTGAGTCATATTCGCTGAGTGTTGGGTTGTCGAAAGAGGTACGTACCTCAAGAAATAAGTAAGTCTTGGCCGAGTAAGACACCTTGTGAGGAGATACAGGCCATCATGGGCATCAAGATCACAGATTCTCTCTTCTTTCTCTTCAGGTCATTCAGTTAGACCCAGCGGTGCTCCCAGGAGGGTGCTCTTGAACGGGGTGGTAGAAGAGGCTTCAGGAAGGATTGTTCGCACAGCTGTAATTATTTTCTGGTTGGTTGTGATGATTTCACACTTGGAGGGATTAAGGATGAGTCTTAAGGCTTCTCCCTGTGTCATCAGCAGTAATAAGTCCTCTAGCAGGGACTCTTTTGTACCTGCCAGAGTGCCGTCATCCAGGTACCAGATATTGAGCTCGCTGCGCAAGCAGAAGACATATGGAACGAGTGGGTCTCCCTGCTGAACACCCTCTGATGAGTGAATTTCATGATCGTCAAACAAAAAAATTGAGGGTTTGCTGTAGCCAGCTGAAATGAAGGGAAAAAGACTGGGGAACTGATCCCGAACAGCTGGCAAGACCAAATATCTTTTTACCATATTAAAGGCATTACTAAAGTCTAGTTTGACTACGGCCTTGTCTTTTGGTAAGTCCCTGATGTAGGCTCTTGCTGCATGAGCTGCCGCTTCACTGCCTTGAGAGACCCCAAAGTCCATTTGGTGTGGATGGAGTAAACTGGCAGCTTCTACACGAATGTTTCTATATATCAATGCACCGCGCAGAAACTGGCTGGTATATGCAGAGAAAGATAGTGCTCGACCTCGGAAGAAACATGGCTTGTGAACCAGGCTACCCAACTTTTGAGGCATTTGGGGCCGAGTAGTGTGGAACGTCACTTGGGTAACCTTGTCAATCTCCCTGTAGCAGGGTTGAATCGAGGGGCTCGAACCGCTGCTCGTAAATTGTCAGTCTGACGCTCTATCGTTTAGGCTAATCCAGGCCTCTAATAAGAAGGAATCAGAAGTAATACTTACCGTATTACATTCCGTCAGAGGCACCAACTGTAACCCAACTTAACTCTTCTCGGCCCAGGAGCTTTTACATTAGATCTATTCTTACCTCCCTCAAGGGGGCGGGGGTAAGATTCGTGTTTCAAAACATGCATTTAAGGTCACAGTGTTGCCTATGGTAACTTTCATGGTGTCTTGAGAACTTATTAGGCAGGCAAGGAACAGTGGTTAACGCGCTGGCCTACTAGTTTTAGCACTGGCTTGCCATAGGGTCGAACCCGACTCCGTTCGGTGAGTTAGTTGCAGTCGTGTCATTACGAGTTCTAGTCGTTCGTGTTAGTTTTAAGCTGTAGTTTCGTAGAGTATTTGTGTGTCCTTTTCTGTATAGCATTTCATTGAATGTGCTGTGCACTCCATATTCCATATGAATAAATATACATGATCGTCAGACATGGTTACTCTCATTTCTTTGCTCCCTCTTTCTTATCTTCCTATACTTCATCGCCACTTTCCCTTTCTCCACGTTTATACTGTTTTTCACTGACATTTCTATAATACCCTTCCTACCTCAACCTTTCTTTCCCCTCCTACTTCTATTTTCCTCTACTAACCCCTTCTCCCCTGCCTTCTCTTTCTCCCACTCTTAATTAAAGCCACGGAGAGCAGAGTCATCACACCAGAAACACCCTCACATTCTTTCCAAATTAGATACTGACAAGGGAAAGTTTTGAAGACATTGATGAGATGAATATCTGAAGGTGCAAACTGGAAGACATTGATGAGAGGAATGTCTGAAGGTGCAAACTGGAAGACATTGATGAGAGGAATGTCTGAAGGTGCAAATTGGAAGACATTGATGAGAGGAATATCTGAAGGTGCAAACTGGAAGACATTGATGAGAGGAATGTCTGAAGGTGCAAATTGGAAGACATTGATGAGAGGAATATCTGAAGGTGCAAACTGGAAGACATTGATGAGAGGAATGTATGAAGGTGCAAACTGGAAGACATTGATGAGAGGAATGTATGAAGGTGCAAACTGGAAGACATTGATGAGAGGAATGTCTGAAGGTGCAAATTGGAAGACATTGATGTTGGGGGGGGGAATGAATAAAAACTAGAACGAGATGATGGAAATAAAGAGTAATTTCTGAAGGTAGCAGCCAGAAATAGCGTATTAAATACGAATATGAAGAGGAGGAGGAGGAGAAGGAGGAGGAGGAGGAGGTGGAGCAGGAGAAGGAAGAGAAGGTGGAGGGGGAGGAGGAGGAGAGGCAGCTTCGTCAACCACAGACTTCCTGCAGGAAATACTAAGGTTGCGAAACAAACACATGAAGTTGAACTAGTAAGTAATTTGAGAGACTCACTGGAATGAGAGATCCGTGAAGATCATCTGGAGGGTGAGGTAACAGTGTTGGTGTATATCTAGAGGGTGAGGTAACAGTGTTGGTGTATATCTGGAGGGTGAGGTAACAGTGTTGGTGTATATCTGGAGGGTGAGGTAACAGTGTTGGTGTATATCTGGAGGGTGAGGTAACAGTGTTGGTGTATATCTGGAGGGTGAGGTAACAGTGTTGGTGTATATCTGGAGGGTGAGGTAACAGTGTTGGTGTATATCTGGAGGGTGAGGTAACAGTGTTGGTGTATATCTGGAGGGTGAGGTAACAGTGTTGGTGTATATCTGGAGGGTGAGGTAACAGTGTTGGTGTATATCTGGAGGGTGAGGTAACAGTGTTGGTGTATATCTGAAGGGTGAGGTAACAGTGTTGGTGTATATCTGGAGGGTGAGGTAGCAGTGTTGGTGTATATCTGGAGGGTGAGGTAACAGTGTTGGTGTATATCTGGAGGGTGAGGTAACAGTGTTGGTGTATATCTGGAGGGTGAGGTAACAGTGTTGGTGTATATCTGGAGGGTGAGGTAACAGTGTTGGTGTATAACTGGAGGGTGAGGTAGCAGTGTTGGTGTATATCTGGAGGGTGAGGTAGCAGTGTTGGTGTATATCTGGAGGGTGAGGTAACAGTGTTGGTGTATATCTGGAGGGTGAGGTAACGGTGTTGGTGTATATCTGGAGGGTGAGGTAACAGTGTTGGTGTATATCTGAGGGTGAGGTAACAGTGTTGGTGTATATCTGGAGGGTGAGGTAACAGTGTTGGTGTATATCTGGAGGGTGAGGTAACAGTGTTGGTGTATATCTGGAGGGTGAGGTAACAGTGTTGGTGTATATCTGGAGGGTGAGGTAACAGTGTTGGTGTATATCTGGAGGGTGAGGTAACAGTGTTGGTGTATATCTGGAGGGTGAGGTAACAGTGTTGGTGTATATGTGGAGGGTGAGGTAGCAGTGTTGGTGTATATCTGGAGGGTGAGGTAACAGTGTTGGGGTATATCTGGAGGGTGAGGTAACAGTGTTGGTGTATATCTGGAGGGTGAGGTAACAGTGTTGGTGTATATCTGGAGGGTGAGGTAACAGTGTTGGTGTATAACTGGAGGGTGAGGTAGCAGTGTTGGTGTATATCTGGAGGGTGAGGTAGCAGTGTTGGTGTATATCTGGAGGGTGAGGTAACAGTGTTGGTGTATATCTGGAGGGTGAGGTAACGGTGTTGGTGTATATCTGGAGGGTGAGGTAACAGTGTTGGTGTATATCTGGAGGGTGAGGTAACAGTGTTGGTGTATATCTGGAGGGTGAGGTAACAGTGTTGGTGTATATCTGGAGGGTGAGGTAACAGTGTTGGTGTATATCTGGAGGGTGAGGTAACAGTGTTGGTGTATATCTGGAGGGTGAGGTAACAGTGTTGGTGTATATCTGGAGGGTGAGGTAACGGTGTTGGTGTATATCTGGAGGGTGAGATAACAGTGTTGGTGTATATCTGGAGGGTGAGGTAACAGTGTTGGTGTATATCTGGAGGGTGAGTTAACAGTGTTGGTGTATATCTGGAGGGTGAGGTAACAGTGTTGGTGTATATCTGGAGGGTGAGGTAACAGTGTTGGTGTATATCTGGAGGGTGAGGTAACAGTGTTGGTGTATATCTGGAGGGTGAGGTAACGGTGTTGGTGTATATCTGGAGGGTGAGGTAACAGTGTTGGTGTATATTTGGAGGGTGAGGTAACGGTGTTGGTGTATATCTGGAGGGTGAGGTAAACGTGTTGGTGTATATCTGGAGGGTGAGGTAACAGTGTTTGTGTATATCTGGAGGGTGAGGTAACAGTGTTGGTGTATATCTGGAGGGTGAGGTAAACGTGTTGGTGTATATCTGGAGGGTGAGGTAACAGTGTTGGTGTATATCTGGAGGGTAAGGTAACAGTGTTGGTGTATATCTGGAGGGTGAGGTAACAGTGTTGGTGTATATCTGGAGGGTGAGGTAACAGTGTTGGTGTATATCTGGAGGGTAAGGTAACAGTGTTGGTGTATATCTGGAGGGTGAGGTAACAGTGTTGGTGTATATCTGGAGGGTGAGGTAACGGTG
>WNWK01004101.1:117500-147829 GCA_009830355.1 Cherax destructor
ATATATCGTGTCGAATAGGTAAAACTTGCTATTTTGGCTTATATAGCAACGCTCATCTTGCCGAATAAGGAAAAAAATTGTGTATGCAATAATTTTGCAAAAATCATTCTGAACGTATCGAAAAATATATTTCATTGTGTTTGTTTTTAATTATTATAAACTTATTTAAAATATATTTAGTTGGATTAGGCTAAATTAAATTGCACTTTCTATAATAAGGTTAGGTAAGTTTTCTAAGGTTCCTTTAGTACAAAATTATTAATTTATACATTAAAGTAAAAGAAAAAAATATATCTTTAAATGCATAAGAAAATTTTTTAGAAAGGACTTAATTTTAAATGAGTTCTTGCTAATTGACTATTTTTGCCTATTCGTCACGACACACACACACACACATACATATATATATATATATATATATATATATATATATGTCGTGCTGATTAGGTAAAACTGGTCAATTAGCTAGAACTCATTTAAAATTAAGTCCTTTCTAAAAAAAATTCTTATACGTTTAAAGAGATATTTTTTTCATTTATGTTAATGTAAAAATTTATAATTTTGTACCAAGAGAAACTTTGAAAACCTACCTAACCTTATTATAACAAGCGCAATTTAATTTAGCCTAACCCAACTAAATATATTTTAGATACGTTTACAATAATTTAATAATAAACAAACACAATGAAATATATTTTTTTCGTTAGGTCTACCTGGAGTCTACCTGGAGAGAATTCCAGGGGTCAACGCCCCCGCGGCCCGGTCCGTGACCAGGCCTACTGTTGGACCATAGCCTGATCAACCAGGCTGTTACTGCTGGCCGCACGCAGTCCAACGTACGAACCACAGCCTGGCTGGTCAGGTACCGACTTTAGGTGCCTGTCCAGTGCCTGCTTGAAGACAGCCAGGGGTTTGTTGGTAATCCCCCTGATGTATGCTGGGAGGCAGTTGAACAATCTTGGGCCCCTCACACTTATTGTGTTGTCCCTCAACGTGCTAGTGGCACCCCTGCTCTTCATTGGGGGGGTGTTACATCGCCTGCCGAGTCTTTTGCTTTCGTAGGGAGTGATTTTTGTGTGCAAGTTTGGTACTAAGCCCTCGAGAATTTTCCATGTGTATATAATAATGTATCTCTTCCGCCTGCGTTCTAGAGAGTACAGGTTTAGGAACTTCAAGCGTTCCCAGTAGTTGAGGTGGTTTATCGCACTTATGCGTGCGGTGAAGGTTCTCTGCACATTTTCAAGGTCAGCAATTTCACCCGCCTTGAAAGGTGCCGTTAGTGTGCAGCAATATTCCAGCCTAGATAGAACAAGCGATCTGTAAAGTGTCAACATGGGCTTGGCATCACTGGTTTTGAAGGTTCTCATTATCCATCCTGTCATTTTTCGAGCAGATGCAATTGCTACTTTGTTATGGTCCTTGAAGGTGAGATCCTCTGACATGATCACTCCCAGGTCTTTGACATTAGTTTTTCGCTCTATTGTGTGGTTGGAATTAGTTTTGTACTCCGAAGAGATTTTAATTTTTTCACGTTTTCCGTATCTGAGTATTGAAATTTCTCATCATTGAACTTCATATTGTTTTCTGCAGCCCATTTAAAGATTTGGTTTATGTCTGCTTGGAGTCTAGCCGTGTCTTCAACGGTGGACACTGTCATACAGATTCGGGTGTCATCTGCAAAGGAAGACACAGCACTGTGGCTTATATCCCTGTCGATATCTGATATGAGGATGAGGAATAGGATGGGAGCAAGTACTGTGCCTTGTGGAACAGAGCTTTTCACAGTAGCTGCCTCAGACTTTACTCTGTTGACTACTACTCTTTGTGTTCTACATGTTAGGAAATTATAGATCCATCTACCAACTTTTCCTGTTATGCCTTTATCACGCATTTTGTGTGCTATTACACCATGGTCACACTTGTCAAAGGCTTTTGCAAAATCTGTGTATATAACATCTGCATTCTGTTTATCTTCTAGAGCATCCAGGACCTTGTCGTAGTGGTCCAGTTGTTGGGACAGACAGGAGCGGCCTGCTCTAAACCCATGCTGTCCTGGGTTTTGCAATTGATGGGTATCAAGATGGGTTGCGATCTTGCTTCTTAGAACCCTTTCAAAGATTTTTATATGGGACGTTAGCGCAATTGGTCTGTAGTTCTTTGCTATTGCTTTACTGCCCCCTTTGTGGAGTGGGGCTATGTCTGTTGTTTTTAGTAGCTGCGGGACGATCCCAGTGTCTATGCATCCTCTTCATAAGATGTTAAAAGCATGTGATAAGGGCTTCTTGCCGTTCTTGATGAACAGAATGATTTTGGCGAAATTATTGCATACACAAATTTTCGCTTGTCTTATATGGCAAGAAGAGCCAAAATCGCAAGTTTTACCTAATCGGCACGACATATATATATATATATATATTTGTATATCTGTTCCAGATCTGAAAACTCTTCTGCCCTGAAAGGAGCCGTAAATATTGAACAATAGTATAAGAGATAGAGCACAAGTAATTTGAAAACTGTGGCCACTTTCACTCTTTTGAAAGTTCTCCCTACCTACTTCGTAAGTTTCCCGGCATTCGTGATATTTGCCTAATTGTGTTCTTTGAAAGAAACGTCTTTCACAGGTTACTTTCGTTCAGTTTGGGAATATTCCTGGTCTCTTCTTTGGTCTCTGGAGTTCTTCATTCTTCCTATATCTAAGAAGCTGGAACTTGTCGTCCACTGGACGACTTTGTTTAAATCTCGCAACTTTTCCCTGCCTTTTACCGAGGTTGAGTTTTATGATTAATTCGATATAATTCATATCAGACAATTAGGAAACTGTTGCGAGTGTTTTCATTTAAATCCGCTATGAGGAAAAGAAACAGTAAAGGCACCAGAACAGTGTCTTGGAGCAACGAGCTCTTTACTTTGCTAATACTGGATTTTGCTTGTGTTAGTTACTACTCTTTACCTTCTGTTTGTCAGAAAAGTGAAAATACATTTGCGTACTTTCCCAATCTGTCACATGCCTCTGTGAAATCCATGTACATAACCTCTGTGTTTTGGTGTTTCCCAACGCCTCTGTAATCCTGCTAAAGTCGCTTAGTAGCTGTGATAGCCATGACCTTCGCGTTCTACACCCATGCTGGTTTGACTTGCGTAATCTTCGCGTTCTACAGCCATGCTGGTTTGACTTGCGTAACCTTCGCGTTCTACAGCCATGCTGGTTTGACTTGCGTAACCTTCGCGTTCTACAGCCATGCTGGTTTGACTTGCGTAACCTTCGCGTTCTACAGCCATGCTGGTTTGACTTGCGTAACCTTCGCGTTCTACAGCCATGCTGGTTTGACTTGTATTACAACCTCAGGTTCAATGGCCTGTTAACCTGAGTGTAAAGGGAGCTTGGAGCAAAGAAACACAGTAGAAAATGTATTGAAATTGTATTTCTTTCAAAAATCAGCTAGATTAATTCCAAACTTTTATCTTTTCCTTCACCAAGTAATTGTGATTATATAAGACTTTTGTCTTTTCCTTCACCAAGTATAACAAAGTGCTATTTACACATATGTACACTATATACAAAGGAGTAGTGTTTAGTGCACGCCACAGTTGTCTAGGCTAAGCAACAGCCAAAAGACAGACAACTTTCCACAACCAGCTCTATGCAGGAATTCCAATGACAAACCGCGAGTGGTAACCACGTCACCTTTGTCATTGTTAAACTCGCATTTTAATTGGCTGAACCGAGTCGTTGATTTGATGATGGGGCCCTCATCACCAAACCCTTAACGATGGTTCGCTGGTTGGAGGGGAGCCTATGTGGGTGTGTTTAACATGCTCCGAATAAAGGTTACATACTCTTTGCATGCAACAACTTGCGTAATCTTCGCGTTCTACAACCATGCTGGTTTGACTTGCGTAACCTTCGCGTTCTACAGCCATGCTGGTTTGACTTGCGTAACCTTCGCGTTCTACAGCAATGCTGGTTTGACTTGCGTAACCTTCGCGTTCTACAGCCATGCTGGTTTGACTTGCGTAACCTTCGCGTTCTACAGCCATGCTGGTTTGACTTGCGTAACCTTCGCGTTCTACAGCCATGCTGGTTTGACTTGCGTAACCTTCGCGTTCTACAGCCATGCTGGTTTGACTTGCGTAACCTTCGCGTTCTACAGCCATGCTGGTTTGACTTGCGTAACCTTCGCGTTGTACAGCCATGCTGGTTTGACTTGCGTAATCTTCGCGTTCTACAGCCATGCTGGTTTGACTTGCGTAATCTTCGCGTTCTACAACCATGCTGGTTTGACTTGCGTAACCTTCGCGTTCTACAGCCATGCTGGTTTGACTTGCGTAATCTTCGCGTTCTACAACCATGCTGGTTTGACTTGCGTAACCTTCGCGTTCTACAGCCATGCTGGTTTGACTTACGTAATCTTCGCGTTCTACAACCATGCTGGTTTGACTTGCGTAAGTTATGCTGATCCATAAAGTTTCTGATATGTCTCATCTACCGGCCAGTAAATTTTGGCTTGTGCTCTGCTGCCTCGTGTATGCGAAGGTGCTGTATCTGCACTAATCGCTGTCTACTGAAATATATTATCTACTAAACATATGCTGTCTATAACAATATACTCTCTGATAGATTATGGTATCTGTTGAACCACACAATATGTTATCTGCTATGTTATTATTATTATAATTATTTTAATACGCTGGTCGTCTCCCACCGAGGCTGGTGACCCGAAAACGAAGAAACGAATGTGTTTCTTCTTTTTATATTTCGTAATTTATACTGGAGAAGAGGTTACTACCCCCTTGCTCCCTGCATTTTAGTCGCCTCTTACGACACGCATGGCTTACGGAGGAAGGATTCTTCTCCACTTCCCACTGGAGCTTATTAATGTTATTAATAATAATATATTTATTTGAAGATTTTTTTAGCGGACGGAGGATCGAGCCTCCACAACTTTTTTGTGTTGAATGATCCGGGTTTAGCACTTCACGAAAAGCAATACAATCCATTACCACTTTTCCTTGTGTGTGTGTGTGTGTGTACTCATCTTTTTGCAGGGGGTCGATTCACAGCTCCTGGCTCCGTGTGTGTGTGTGTGTGTGTGTGTGTGTGTGTGTTAAGTTTGAATAAGTGAATAAGTGAGTGAATGTGACTGAGCGAATGAGAGTATGTGTGAATAAGCAAGCGAGTAAACAAGCGAGTAAACAAGCGAGTAAACAAGCGAGTAAACAAGCGAGTAAACAAGCGAGTAAACAAGTGACTCAGTAAATCCAGACTCCCACAGGAACGCTCCTCTCTCACATTCCCGTCTCGATTCCTCAAGACACACACACATAAAAATAAAAAAAAATCCTTCCGTCGTTACCAGACATGTCAGCGGAGGGTTGAGCCACCTGACACCTTCGCCACAATCACAGCCACGTGTCCAACTGCCTTGTTAGCCATGATGTATGTCTGGTCGCTGGGGTGCTCACTATATCGCTAAACCAAGATCTCTAACGATCACTGGAAATATACGGAGGTGTATTTCTCTCAGCGTATACATGCCGAGGGATTACTTTAATCCCCATCTTTGGGATTAAAGTATTCTTGTCTGGTGGCCTAAAGGTTACATGCAGCTTTAGTAAGCCAAATGTAGTCGATAGGCTTTAAACCAAATTAGCCAACCATATCCAGAGATTAAACGACGAGTAAAGATTGACTTGAAGGAGTGGAGGAGTGGATTAGTGAAGGAGTGGAGGAGTGGAGGAGTGGATTAGTGAAGGAGTGGAGGAGGGAAGGAGTAAAGGAGTGGAGGAGTGGAGGGAAGTAGCAGACTAAGGTAGTGGTGGTACTGGGTTATTGGGAATGGGGTTAATTAAGAGGGTATTGTGTAAAGGGGATATTGGGATAAGAGGATATTAAGGGGGTATTGGGTTAAGAGGATATTAAGTTAAGGGGATATTGGGTTATGGCTGTTTTGGGTTAAGAGGGATATTGGGCTAAGGGGTTATTTGCTTAAGGGAGGTTAGTGGGTTAAAAGTAAAGGGGTTGTTAATGGATGACTATAACAATAATCCGGGGGGAGAGGGGGTGATACTTCCCCGGAGGCGCAATTTTTTTTACGAATTCATTAATTTTAAATCATAAAAAATTGTTGAGTAACAATCTAATGAGTCAAAACAATCAAGACAAATAAAAAAAATGAACAAAAAAATTCTTGCAGTGGCCCAGGGAGGCCACGTCTTCCTTTGCTCTCCCTGGATAACTTTCTGCTATGGCTCTACCTGGATAACTCCCTCCCTGGGCTCTCCCTGGATAACTCCCTCCCTGGGCTCTCCCTGGATAACTCCCTCCCTGGGGTGGTAGAGGTGGATGAAAAGGAATAGTTTTAGTCGGCTGAAGAACTACTGGGAGTAGTAGATAAAGGGAGTATTGGGATAAGGGAGTAATAGATGAAGGGAGTACTGGGATAGGTGAATAGTGCATTGAGGTAGCACTGGGATAGGTGAAAGGGGTACTGGGATAGGGAGATAGTAGACTATAAGAGTTCTGGATAGGGAGAGTAATCCCTATTATTCCATTGCTGCCTCAGCAGCAATGGAATAAGGGAAGTAGTGAACTAAAGAAGCAGGAGACTAAGGGAGAACTTAAGAGAACAATGCATTAAGGGAGTAATGGGTTAAGGGACTTGTGGAAAATGGAGGTAGCGGCGCGCCACTAAGTAAACAAACGCCATTAAGGGCACATTAGCGCTGGGGGACGAGGCTGTATTTTTGCTCTCAGCTCTGTTTTATTTCTCGTATTTCTGGTAAAAACACTGAGGAGCTTCTTCAAGACTGAGAGAGAGAGAGAGAGAGAGAGAGAGAGAGAGAGAGAGAGAGAGAGAGAGAGAGAGAGAGAGAGAGAAATAAGCAGAACGGAGCAGATATTATGAGAGTGAAAACGATAGAAAGTGAGAGGGAATAAGAGCGAGAACGCAAGCAAGAGAGAGAGACAACCAGAGGGAAAAGAAGAGAGCGAGGCAACGAGAGGGACCTAAAGAGATAGAAAGATATGAGTGGGAGAGGGATAGAGAGAGCCAAGGAAAATGAGAGCCAGTGAATGTGAAACCCAGAGAGAGAGAGAGAGAGAGAGAACCAGAGACAGCAAAGGACGGCCTGAAAGAGAGAGAACAAGAGAGAGAGAGATTGTGTGACAGAGTAGAGAGCGAGCCAATACTCCGGAGTGAGTGAAATATATCACGCTCTAACTACACACTTCATATCATATACACCAAAATATTTTTCAGGTGCTCCACATTGATTTTTTTTACCGTAATCCGGTGTTACATTCTTTAAAAATTTGGAATGTTTAAAATTATTAAATAATATACAGTAGACGTAGGAAAAGTGCTAGAATGGTCGAATTAATTATAACGATATATATATATATATATATATATATATATATATGTCGTGCCGATTAGGTAAATATGGTCATTAAAACTTATGTAAATTAATCCTTTCTAAAATTTTCTCATACGTTTAAAGATATATTTCATATGCAGTAAGAATTAAATTTTGTTCCAAGAGAAACTTTGAAACCTACCTTTAGCTTCAACAAGGCAATTTATTTCAACCAACAAATATATTTAGATACGTTTACATATTTTAAAAGCATACAATGAATATATTTTCGTTATGTTCAAACGAATTGCGAAATTATTGCATACCTTTTCACTGCTATATGGCAAGGTGCGTTGCATTACCAAAACGCAATTTACCTAATCGCACGACATATATTATACTATATATATGCAAACAATCGCAACTGCTTCTGATGCAAGACAAGCCACGGGAGTCAAAACTAGACTCACACCCAGCTCATCAGAGCTGTGCATTCAACACAACAACACAAAACACAATATGAATGGTGCACTACCACCACCATACCAAACCACCCCTTACCAACAAACTGAACACAAATGGTCAGTATCCCCACACACACACACAACACACACACACACACAACACACACACACACAACAACATCACACACACACACACACATCAAAACACACCACACACACACACACAAATACGTGAGTACACACACACACACACACATACACACACACACATATATATATATATATATATATATATATATATATATATATATATATATATATATATATATATAACACATCGGCCGTTTCCCAACGAGGCAGGGTGACCCAAAAAGAAAGAAAAATCCAAAAAGAAAGAAAAATACTTTCATCATCATTCAACACTTTCAGCATCACTCATAATCACTGTCTTTGCAGAGGCGCTCAGATTCGACAGTTTAGAACATCCCTCCCAACTGTCACTATCCCAGACCCCTCCTTTAAAGTGACGGCATTGTACTTCCCATTTCCAGGACTCAAATCCGGCTAACCGATTTCTCTGAATCCCTTCACAAAATATTACCCTGCTCACACTTCAACAGCTCGTCATGTCATAAATACTATTTGTCTCCAATGACTACTATATAACACGCTCACGCACCCTTGCTGGAAGTCAAAGCCCCTCGCCCACAAAACCTACTTTACCCCTCCCTACAACCATTTCGAGGACGACCCCTACCCCACCTTCCTTCCCATACAGATTTATACGCTCTCCAAGTCATTCTATTTGATCCATTCTCTCTAAATGACCAAACCACCTCAACAACTCCTCTTCAGCCCTCTGACAAATACTTTTAGTAACTCCACACCTTCTCCTAATTTCCACATTCCGAATTCTCTGCATAATATTTACACCACACATTGTCCTTAGACAGGGCATCTCCACTGCCTCCAGCCTCCTCCTCGCTGCAGCATTTGCAACCCATGCTTCACACCCATATAAGAGTGTTGGTACCACTTTACTTTCGTACATTCCCTTCTTTGCCTCCATGGATAACGTTTTTTGTCTCCACAGTTACCTCAACGCACCACTCACCTTTTTTCCTTCATCAATTCAATGGTTAACCTCATCCTTCATAAACCCATCCGCTGACAAGTCAACTCCCAAATATCTTAAAACATTCACTTCTTCCTTACTACCTCCCTCCAATATATATATATATATATATATATATATATATATATATATATATATATATATATATATATATATATACGTATTCAAGCACTCTTCTGATAAGATTGTTTGGATGATGAGAGACAAACAGCTGGATATTAAAAACACAGTAGAGTCACAGGGATGTTAGGAAGGATTTCCTCAGTCTTAGATGTTAAGACGTGAAACAACCTGAATAATGAAGTAATAGAGGAAGGATCCATTCATAGGTTTTAGAAGAGGTACGATAAGGCTCTCGGAGTCAGGAGTTGACCTAGTACTTACTAGCGAAGAGGTAAAGCCAGGAGCTGAAACTTGACAACGACGTGTAGGTGAGTACACAAGCACTGACACAAACACACACACACACACACACACACACACACACACACAACTGGAAGTTGTAGACTCAGATGAGTCAAAGAGATGTTAGGAAGTATTTCTTTAGTCATAGAGTTGTCAGGAAGTGAAATAGTGTGGCAAGAGATGTAGTGGAGGCAGGAACCATACATAGTTTTAAGACGAGGTATGATAAAGCTCATGGAGCAAGGAGCTATGTTTCGATCGCAACAACCAGAAATAGGTGAGTACAAATAAGTGAATACACACACACGCACAAACACATACATACACACACAAACAAACACAGCCAAATGAGAATTACAGCACGGGGCGTCTAGATCACAGGCGACCCTTTGATAAGAAAAAACATTTTGGGTGAGAATTTATAATCCAAATTACGTCTGGAATGACTAAGGATTCGGGGGTCCTCATCCGAGAACCACAACTCCGGCAGCGTTACAAGGCTGAAGCCTGTGAACTGAAGTTGTGGAAGAAGGCACTTATGTACAGCTATGTTTATTTATTAAAGGAAACATTTCTCCACTAGTGACTTCTTCAGTCCTAATACAGGAATCTCAGGACGAGTATATAGTGACAGGAGTCTGGTGATAAGCTGCGAGGGGGTGGTAGTAGTTTTAGCAGTAATAGTGGTAGTAGTAGTATAATTGTGGTGAGATGTTTTGGGTTTGAGAAGGACCTACCAGTATCACGTTACAGCGGTCTCCAGAATGGAAAATATCCTGTTGATCAACAGTCTAGATATAGTGTAACTACCGGACTTTTGATGGATTGTGTTACTGAGGGTAATTAGTGCAGCCTCTATACACTTTCACCGTCGTAAATATTCTTCCTTTAACGACAAATCTGACCTCATTTAACTACATAAGATCTCCAGCATCCCTTCTGTGTTGGACACACGCAGTTTATGGTCGTCACGACTTCTAGCGTTCTTAAGCTCACGGATTCAAGTTTCAAGAGACCTATGTATCCTGTCACACTCCAACACAGAGTATTGTGTATACTTCTGCACTAGTAACAGTTTCGCTCTTGTGTTTTTGCACGAAGTGTTTAACGGTAGTTGAAAAGCTGGTGGCTACTTTATAAATAATGTGAAGTATGTTTGAAACATTGGTTGGGACGTCGCTGACCGGCAGAGCAATGTAACTGGGAAGCTCTCCTTCAGCACCAATCCAGCTGAAGGAGAGCCTCCAGGTTACATTGTTCTGCCAGTCAGTGACGTTGCAAAAACGTTTCAAACACACTTCGCAAAAAAAGGTGTTAAAATAGCCACCAGCTCTTCAACTACCGTAAAAAAAACTTGGTGTAAAAACACAAGACTGTCGCTCAGGAGAGTCGGAAGTGAAAAAAAATCCGTGGTGATCGTAAACGCGTGTCCAACACAGACATCGTTGGACACCTTATGGAATTAAATGAGGCCAGGTAAGTCATTAAAAGAAGATTTACGACGATGAAAGTATATAGAGGCTGCCCTAATTATCATCAGTAACACAGTCCATCAAAAGTCCGATAGTTACACTATATCCAAACTGTTGATCAAGTGGATATTGTCCATTCTGGAGACCGCTGTAGCGTGATACTGGCTAATCTCATCACAGTTATACTACTACTATTACTATCACAACTACTATCCTGTCGTTTCTTAGTTTTCTCTGTAATAAGTCCAAGGAATTCACTCATGGCGAAACGTTTTCTCCAATAAATGTCCGGAACTGTACATAAGTGGCTGTTTTCTCGTCTTGTTGGTATCACCAAACCCACTGAATCCTGAAGCTTGTGAACTGAAGCCTGAAGTACGAAACCTGCAGTCCGTGAACTGTTGCTTAATACCGGAAATCTGTAGTCTTAAGCTTTCGTCATGTTGCCTGAAGCTGGAAGCCTGCAGTCTGAGGCTTCGTTTTGTAACCTGAAGCCGGTGGACATCCGAGGCAGGATGGATCAATGAAAAACACTCTACAGTAGCTACTAGCATTCGATCCCTGGGAACTAGTATTGGCTATATAGTAACTAATATTAACTCTTAAGTAAGTAGTGCAGGCTATGCAATCTGGATTTTTTTTTATCTTTCATAAGATGTGGACACTACGCTACTGACTTTTTTGTGTGTGCGTAACTGCGTATGTACGTGGATGCAAATGGATCCCTTACCACACGAATCCTCTTTCTTCTCGATATGTATATTTGATTTAAGAGCATCCACATCCACTATCCACGTGTCTTGAGGCCACTCATCAGGAATAGTATCCCCTTGCATTATGTCAACATTCCACTCATTAAGGATAGTGCCGCGAGGGCCACGTGTTGGCATAGTATTAATATTGCGGTGCCTCTTGTCTTGCACTGCTGAGAACTAGTCATTAGACAGTCTAGACAGGAGGAATAGCCAATGGTCTAAGCCGACAAATGGTTATTCAAAATAAATTTAAACAGAGTAAAACGTTCGTTTTATTACGCTTCAGCCACTAGTCGGGAAGAAATGCGCCTCCACCATGCACTAACGTTCCTTTGTTGAGGCTAACGTTGAGGATACTACTTACAGCTTAGTGTTAGTGGGCCCTTCATTATGGATAATGCCTAGGAGGGATAAGACGTGGTGGTCCACACGTCACGGTTAATGCCCTTGAGGTGGGATGTGGTTGGCTCCTCATTAAGGGTATAGCCACTTGACTGTACTCTGAGAACTACAAGGCATGCTCCCTGTATTATCCTGTATTACTATGGGGAGGGGGTACTGTTAGGTCATATTCAAGGTGCTGTGTTGTTACAAACCGAGTCCTCTCTCTCTCTCTCTCTCTCTCTCTCTCTCTCTCTCTCTCTCTCTCACACACACACAGATTCACACACACACACACACACACACACAAACAATACGCAGCTTTACGACTGGGTATTAAAACACTCAAAAGGACATATCAGCAATGCAGATCAAAGTAGTCTACCAGACAGAGCCAGGCCGGAGTATCGAATATCCCCACAAACACAGCTCTCTGAGTTCAACTCTCTGTTTACACACACAGCAAGAATACCCTGACGAATCTAAGTTATTATTTCTACTATGACTGGGATATGATGATTGATTACGAGAGCTAAACCTCACTTCACTAGAGGCCCATATAACTAGAGGAGACATGATCTCAACGTTCACGATATTCATGCACTCTAGATAAGCACAGACTATTCGATATGGAAATAAAACAGAACGAGGGAATGCAAATGAAAACAACAAATTCAGACGAACCAGAGTGACATACAATAAATTTTCTTTTAAACCTATACCATATAGTGAATTGTTTTTTTTACAAATGCAATTGCAAAAGGTGCATCTAAAATTGAACAGAGCGCACTATAAAGGCCTTTCCCATGATATTCAATTTTAAATGCACTTCATCAGTTGCACATGCAATAAAAACTGCGCACTGTATAGAGAAGGATTATAGTAGGGATTACAGTAAGAAGGAATACTTTAAGAGTGTCAGCAGTGACACTCTAGCAATCAACAGAGATTTAATTCAATCTAAACACGGATTCAAGAGTAGACATAACTGATCCCAAACCGACTGGGAATACGCTACCAGGAGCTGTAGCACAACCCTCTTGAAGAATACACACATACAAATACGTATTTTCTCATGGTAAATCTAAAGTATGTATACTAAGAAAATATACTAAATCTCATTTTCTTAAATAAAAGGAAAAATAAAAGAAATATGCAGTGGAAAATAAGATAATTTTCTAAACAGTTAAGGTCCAGAAATCTCAAGACGATAACCTGAGTCTTTTAAGACTCTGGGAGTCCCGGTTAATCCTCCAAAAACACTTTAGCGTCTTTCAGAGCGAAGCCAAACCTAAACAACCTTGAAGACACACTCAGACCTCCAAACTTATCAGAGGAGTTGGAGGTTTCAGCGTTCAGACGAGGTGCACTCGTTTCAGCGTCTAGACGAGGTGCACTCGTTTCAGCGTCTAGACGAGGTGCACTCGTTTCAGCGTCTAGACGAGGTGCACTCGTTTCAGCGTCTAGACGAGGTGCACTCGTTTCAGCGTCTAGACGAGGTGCACTCGTTTCAGCGTCTAGACGAGGTGCACTCGTTTCAGCGTCTAGACGAGGTGCACTCGTTTCAGCGTCTAGACGAGGTGCACTCGTTTCAGCGTCTAGACGAGGTGCACTCGTTTCAGCGTCTAGACGAGGTGCACTCGTTTCAGCGTCTAGACGAGGTGCACTCGTTTCAGCGTCTAGACGAGGTGCACTCGTTTCAGCGTCTAGACGAGGTGCACTCGTTTCAGCGTCTAGACGAGGTGCACTCGTTTCAGCGTCTAGACGAGGTGCACTCGTTTCAGCGTCTAGACGAAGTGCACTCGTTTCAGCGTCTAGACGAGGTGCACTCGTTTCAGCGTCTAGACGAGGTGCACTCGTTTCAGCGTCTAGACGAGGTGCACTTGTTTCAGCGTCTAGACGAGGTGCACTTGTTTCAGCGTCTAGACGAGGTGCACTTGTTTCAGCGTCTAGACGAGGTGCACTCGTTTCAGCATTCAGACGAGTGAACTCGTTTCAACATTCAGACGAGTGAACTTGTTTCAGCGTTCAGACAAGATGCACTCAGGAGCACTCCGGTGGCAATGAAGTTACAGGTGCTGCAGTGGTTTTGAATGTTGCAAGTGCGCGCTTGTGTTGTTTTGTTAATGCCGTTGCAGATGTTAACTCTGGATCTTAATGTTGCAGAGGATACTTTTGTTTTGTTTTTATTTTGCAAGAGGATACTTTGTGTTTTGTTTTAATGCTGCCGAGGAGTACCTTTGGGCATTAATGCTGCAGATGGTGCCTTTGCCTTTGAATGTTTCAGATACTCAACATCACGGGATGCTCTGCACTCAGAACGAAACGCTGTCCCAGTGACTAGCTTGTTCTGCAACCTTTGCATCTTCTCTCCAGCCCCAACATTCTCTTGACAGCTGGATACATCATTCATCGTCACTGTCTATCTCTGTCAAGCGACTCCACTAATTGGCCTTTGGAGTAGAGGTTGCTCTAGCGCGTAGTCAGACTGAGGGTAAGTACTCAAGCATCGTAGGGTAGTTCCCCCGGGAGTTGGAGTAGATCCAGTTCGCTGAGGCGTCTAACCCATTCTTCAGGCCATCTGTCTCGATCATCTACTTCGTTACTTGGCTTTCGATTCTCTCTCTCTCTCTCTCTCTCTCTCTCTCTCTCTCTCTCTCTCTCTCTTTCTTTACACAGGGTTTTACAAGGTTAGGTTAATTATTCCTAACTTTATTACAAACTAAGCTCTTACCTACATCAGCTTATTTAAAAGACTTTTTATTGTTATGGGACATACAAATAGGGAACAGGATGAAGTTGGAGCCATCTGTTGGGTTGTAATTTCATTTGATCAACTGACTTTATTTCGTTGATATCATTATGCTGTACGAACATGTTCCAAACTCGAATCATCCTGGGAATAAATGATCTCAGATTCAGCGATGTTCTGGAGAAGAGTACAGAGTGAAGTTGCTGCTTGCTGCCCGTCTTGTTGTGTAGAAGCTCACTTCTCGCTGTCCTCGGAGTGGAGCCAAGTGTGATACTGTGAAAATATTGACCTTGTACATACCATCTATCACATCTATCCAGGTTGGGTCCAGGCGAATGATGAGGCGTCTTTCTCTGTTTTTTACTCTGTAAGAAGTCGCAGAATATATAGGGAAAAGGCAGTAGAAGAAAATGGAGCATACTCAAGGTGTGAGCATACTTGTATCTCATACAGAATCTTGCAACCCCTACTGTCGAGCAGATGCGAGATACGTCTAAGTTTTGTAAGCTTCCTGGTCGCCTTGTTAGCAAGATTTACAACGTGGTTCTTCATGGTCAGTTTAGAGTCAGATTTCACTCCAAGGATATCATCTTCATCCCCAGGTACCAACACTCTCCCATTCATACTTACTACTGCTCCGGCATTACCATCATGGTGTGTAGAGACCATCATCATTTGTATTTTCTCAGGAGAAAATGTTACCTGCCATTGGTTTCCCCAGGCTGATATAGCTCTTAGCTGGTGATTGATGTAGCTTAGAGCAGCTGGAATTTCCTTAATTGAATAAGTAAATGTCAAACTGCAGTCATCTGCATATGCATGGGATTCTGGGATAAAATAAAAAAGGTCATTGAGGGAGACATTCCATAACAATGGCCCAAGCAGACTTCCTGAGGAACGCTTGCCCCAATAGGATGTCTTGATGACTCTGCTCCATTGAGAACTGCACTTAGAGATCTTCCTTGAAGGCAGTCACTGAGGAGACATAGCATAGAGCCTACAATTTCCAGTGTTTGCAGTTTTGCCAAGAGTCCCTGGTGCCACACTCGGTCGAAAGCACCAGCAATGCCTAGTGCTACTGCACAGCTGACTTTGCATTCATCCACTGACTGGTGCCACTTAGTGGAGAGGTTTAACAACAGATCATCAGGAAAATAACCTTTTCTGAAGCCATATTGACGGTCACAAAGTAGTGAGTGGTAGTCAAAAAACTCTGCCATTTGTCTTGAGATTATTGTCTCAAGGATCTTGCCGGTGATTGACAGGAGTGACACTGGTCTGTAGTTGCTGATTTCTGCTCTGTTCTTTTTGTGAACAGAGAAGGCCATTTACACTGTGCTAGGCAGTGCTGATAGATGCGAGTTAGAGTTGCTGCTAGCTGGTCTGCACATCTACTCAGCAATCTTGGGCTCAATTAGTCTGGGCCCACAGCCTTTTCTTGGTCCAGCGATTTAACAAGGAAATGCACCTCCTCCTGCCTTATTGTCACCACTGAGTTTTGACACAGTTCTTGCAGCTAGTCAAGAAGGGTCCGTCGCTGGATCAGGAACTTGCATCTTGGCAGCAGAGTGTTCGGCAAAGAGGTCAGTTTTCTCCTGACTACTAGTAGAGGTGATCCCATCCTATCGATTTAGAGGTGGAATAAGTTCATCAAGCAAATAACCTTGTCTGCCCTTGACCAAGGACCACCAGGTTTTGGAGCCCACTCTACCTGATGCCAGCTTTCTTTTTTGCGTCAGTCTCCCACTTAGAGATGGCCTACTGTTCAACTTAACGCATTTGCAAGCCTGTAGGCATATGATAGTGGGATTTCTCTTATACCTTTTCCAAGCCTTGTACTTAGCAGTAGCAGCCTCTCTTCAACGAAAACCGAACCAAGGCTGATCTGTAGGCTTGGGCACATACTGCCGGTGAGGGATGTGTTCTTGTTGTAGATTAAGGATGTGTCCAGTGAAGGCTTTCACTTGGTTGTCAACATCACCTTGGAGAAGAGCATTCCAATCGGAGGTGGCGAGCTCAGAGCAAAGGGCTGGCTAGTTTCCTCTTTAACATAGCCAGATTGTGCGTGTGGACTCCTCACTTTGTTCTGCTGGGATCTTCAGCGTCGTAAAAACAGCCTTGTGGTCGGACGATCCAACATAGCCGAGGGGTTGACAAGTGACTGTACCTTCTGCCAGATCACTCACTACTGGGTCAAGGGAGGAGCCAGAGATGTGAGTAGGGAAATCAACAAAGTTTCTCATGTCAAACACTGCAAGAAGGTCATCAAAGTCCCTCTGTATAAGATGTTGGTTGGGGTCTCCAATAATTGTAATATGTTGACAGTTGTGTTGGAGCAGATGGGGTCTGCATGTTGCCACTGAGGTCTGTACATTGTACATGCTAGTACAGAGGTACAAGTGTTTATGCATAGTTTAAAGAATATGATTTCTAGGTGAATAGGGATGGCAACATCAATGGGCAGGTCATGTACACTTTTAGAAAAGCACACAGCAACACATCCTCCTTGCCCTTGCCTGTCTTTTCCCATCCATGAGGTGTAGCCAGTAATTCTTGCAAAATTTCTGTCTGTCTCTGTCTGTCTGTCTGTCTGTCTGTCTGTCTGTCTCTCTCTCTCTCTCTCTCTCTCTCTCTCTCTCTCTCCCGTGCCAAAGATTTTGGTTTATATTTCCCTTTATAAAAAAAATAATTCGTTTATCATGTTCCCTTTCACATTAGATTTATCTCTCTCTCCCCCTCCTCCTCTTATCTCTCATTTGTTTCGTCTCTCTCTCCTCTTCCTGAATCAGTTGTTTCGTTTCCTGATGCAGTGGGGGATTGCCTCTTGCCTCTTGAAGGGCAAGAGGATTAATTAGGAGAGATCAGCGAGCGCGTGACTTAGGTAGCAGAAGGTACAAGGATGGCTTAGTTACGAGGGAAGTGGCTTAGGATCAGCAGAATAGTGGCTTAGAGAGAAAAAGAAGGGTGGTTTGTTGATGAACAGAAGGGTAACCAAGAGGGAAATGAAAGGGTAGGTTAGACAAAATAAGAGCGGCTTAAAGAGGAACAAAAGTACCTTAGAAAAAAAATGAATAGTAGTTTAAAAAGGGGAATAAAAGGGTGGATTAAAGAGGAACAAAAATATGACTTAGAGAGGAACCGAAGTGGCTTAGAGAGTCACAAAAAAAGGGCAACTTAGAAAAGAGCAGGAAGACGGCTTAGGGTTTGTGTGGGTTAGTTACTAGGTTTTAGAAGAACGGTGATACAAATGAAAAAGAGAGTTTCAAAAGGATGAAAGTAAGAGATCCCCCAAGAGGAAATACTAGCAGTAAGTAGTCCATCTAAGAGGAGAAAAGATTCTTACTCGACAGAAAAGAGGATCTCGTCTCACACAAACTTACACGAGTTTTTCCACTGTACCAAAGGAGGGAAGGAAAAGCTCTAAAGAATAAAATGGTACAATACCGTAACTGGAACAATTCATAAATAACCAGCATATATAACGAAGTTTCGGTTTCTCTTGGACCTTTTACAAGTCACACTAACAGCGCCTGGAATAAGGGGCAAATCAAGAATGAACCAAAAAAAAAAGGGAAAATTAAAGCTTCTATTCTATTCAGGAAGGAAATTTTATTCCTTACTGAGTTTTCCCTAGTTGTGTATTTGACTATCTTTTTATCGAAGGACGCGACCCACAACAGTCGACATCAACCCAGGCTCCTATTTACATCTAGGTGAACAGGGGTAGTAGGGATATGGAGACTTCCCTATCCGTCTCGTCTAGCCCTGAACTCTAGAACTGGACAATCCGGTTTTTGTTATGCTATCAAATATACATATTTATAGAAATGTAAACATTAGAGACCCATCAGAAAAACTTTAGAACATCAGAATTCCTAAACTTTCACTGATCTCTTAAAGTTAACAAAAGGTATGAGTCAGAGAATGGAAGGAAAGTGGGAGCCAGAGAGGGGAAGAGAGTGGGAGCCAGAGAGGGTAAGAGAGTGGGAGCCAGAAAGGAACGGAGGCACTCCATTACCCTGCTAATACTTGAAAAGAACATCTAACTTTCCCAAGAAAACTTGAGAAAAGGCAAATCTCCCCAGAGAAACGTGAGGAAAAGGCATCTCTCCCCAGAGAAACCTGAGAAGGCACCTCTCCCCAGAGAAACCTGAGAAGGCACCTCTCCCCTGAGAAACTTTGAGAAACGGTACCTCTCTCCAGAGAAAGTTTGAGAAAAGGCACCTCACCCCCAGAGAAACTTTGAGAAGACCCTTTTCCATTGAGAAGCTTTAATGAAAGACCTCCCACTCACCAGAGGAAGCTTAATGAAAGACCCCCACTCACCAGAGGAAGCTTAATGAAAGATCCCACTCACCAGAGGAAGCTTAATAAAAGACCTCCCACTCACCAGAGGAAGCTTAATACAAGACCTCCCACTCACCAGAGGAAGCTTAATACAAGACCTCCCACTCACCAGAGGAAGCTTAATAAAAGACCTCCCACTCACCAGAGGAAGCTTAATGAAAGACCTCCCACTCACCAGAGGAAGCTTAAGCCTCACTCTCCCGAGAAAGCTTAAAAAAATTCATCCCCATGAGGAAACCTGGGAGAAGAACTCATTTCCTGAAACAACTTACGAAAAGACCCCACTCCCCTGAGAAAGCTTAAGACATCCTACTCGCCCGAGAAAGCTGAAAAAAAGAACCCATTCAACTGTGAAAGCTTAAGACTCTCTACTCTTGAGAAAGCTTAAGAAAGGAACCCATTCTCTGTAGAAGGCTTAAGAAAAGGACCCACTCTCTTGAGAAAGCTTAAGAAAAGACCCTATTCCCTTTAAAAATACTTAAGAATAAATCCCAGTTCCCTGCAACATTCCGTAAAAAAATTAACTTTCCACTTGCAAAGCTTGAAGAAAAAAAATTCTCAAAAACCTCAAAATAATTTTTCTCTCAGCTTAGAAAAGGCACCGACGGTTCCCTAATAAAAGCCTAATTAAAAAAAAACAGTCTTCCTCTGAGAACGCTTGAGACGTTATTCACCTGAGAAACTGTATTTTAATCAACCTAATGACCCAGAAGGCAATTTACATGCTATTCCAAAATTTGTGTTATCCCTCCTTGTCCGTTTTTTTTTTATTTTAAGTACCAGCAAAATGATCCCGTGATTAGATTCTAACTAAACACCATCATCAATTCCGGTTAATCCCTGGAATTTTAATATGTCCAGCAGCTCCAAGAGATATTACCCCGATTGTGTGTTATTACTGTGTAATTAGTGGATATATTACAGACTGAAGCCGCTACGCAGAGAGAGAGAGAGAGAGAGAGAGAGAGAGAGAGAGAGAGAGAGAGAGAGAGAGAGAGAGAGAGAGAGGGAGCACTTGATGCCTAAATGATAGCACCGCCACTGTCACCATTAGCAGCACTGCTAATACCCCATATTATCACCATCACGTTGACTACCACCATCTCAACTGCAACCACACACCACAATCACCTCCGAAACTACAATTACCTCCGATACTACAATCACCTCCGATACTACAATCACCTCCGATACTACAATCACCTCCGATACTACAATCTCCTCCGATACTACAATCACCTCCGATACTACAATCACCTCCGATACTACAATCACCTCCGATACTACAATCACCTCCGATACTACAATCACCTCCGATACTACAATCACCTCCGATACTACAATCACCTCCGATACTACAATCACCTCCGATACTACAATCACCTCCGATACTACAATCACCTCCGATACTACAATCACCGTTAACATCTTTATATGGGCTCAAATTAATTTTTAATAAACAACTGGGAGTCGAACCGCGGCCAGCAGATTGACCGTCCGACACTATACTGAGTTGTTCATTACAACTTAATTTGAGTCAATAGATGATGTAGCATTGAAGGGGAAAATAAAAGGTGTACTGCTAAAGCTCATGGGTCGTGGGAAGGATTTCATTTGGGAAGCAGTTGGTAGCCTTTGATGGAATATTATATTTAGTATTAGTTCCGAATCCTTCCTGTTAGAAGCCTAGGAAGCAAGATCGGCACAGCATCGGCCTCTCAGTCTGCAGGCCGCGGTTCGCCTCCCCGTCCACCATTCTGTTTATATATATATATATATATATATATATATATATATATATATATATATATATATATATATATATATATATATATGTGTGTGTGTGTGTGTGTGTGTGTGTGTGTGTGTGTGTGTACTCACCTATTTGTGGTTGCAGGGGTCGAGTCATAGCTCTTGGCTCCGTCTCTTCACTGATTGCTACTAGGTCCTCTCTCTCCCTGCTCCATGAGCTTTATCAAACCTCGTCTTAAAACTATGTATGGTTAATGCCTACACTACGTCACTTTCTAGGCTATTCAACTTCCTGACAACTCTATGACCGAAAAAATAATATCCTAATATCCCGTTGACTCATAGGAGTCTTCAATCGTGACCCCTTGTTTCTGTGTCCCCTCTCTGGAACATCTTGTCTCTGTCCACCTTATCTATTCCTCGCAGTATTTTATATGTCGTTATCATGTCTTCCCTAACCCTCCTGTCCTCTAGTGTCGTCAGGCCTATTTCCCTTAACCTTTCTTCGTAGGACAATCCTCTTAGCTCTGGGACTAGTCTTGTTGCAAACCTTTGCACTTTCTCTAATTTCTTGACGTGCTTGACCAGGTGTGGGTTCCAAACTGGTGCTGCATACTCCAGTATGGGCCTGACGTATATGGTGTACAGAGTCTTGAACGATTCCTTAGTGAGGTATTGTAACGCTTTTCTTAGGTTTGTCAGCCGCCCGTATGCTGCAGCAGTTATCTGATTGATGTGTGCCTCAGGAGATGTGCTCGGTATTATACTCACCCCAAGATCTTTTTCCTTGAGTGAGGTTTGCAGTCTTTGGCCACCTAGACTATACTCTGTCTGCGGTCTTCTTTGCCTTTCCCCGATATTCATGACTTTACATTTGGCAGAGTTAAATTCAAGGAGCCAGTTACTGGACCAGGCTTGTAGCCTGTGCAGGTCTCTTTGTAGTCCTGCCTGATCCTCGACTGATTTAATTCTTCTCATTAACTTCACATCGTCTGCGAACAGAGACACTTATGAGTCTATCCCTTCCGTTATGTCATTCACATTTACCAAAAACAGTACAGGTCCTAGGACTGACCCCTGTGGAACCCCACTCGTCACAAGTGTCCACTCTGACACCTCGTCACGTACCATGACTCGTTGTTACCTCCCTGTCAGATATTCTCTGATCTATTGCAGTGCCTTTCCTGTTACGTGTGTCTGATCCTCTAGCTTTTGCATTAACCTCTTGTGAGGAACTGTGTCGAACGCCCTCTTGCAGTCCAAGAAAATGCAGTCTATCCACCCCTCTCTCTCGTGTCTTACTTCTGTTACCTTGTCATAAAACTCCAGTAGGTTTGTGACACAGGATTTTCCTTCCCTGAAACCGTGCTGGTTGTCGTTTATAGGCTTGTGTCTTTCTAGGTGCTCCACCACTCTCCTCTTGATGATCTTTTCCATGACTTTGCATACTATACACGTCAGTGATACAGGTCGTGTCTGTCTCCTTTCTTAAAAATTGGGACTACATTTGCCATCTTCCACACGTCGGGTAGTTGCCCAGTTTCAATGGATGTGTTGAAGATTTTTGTTAGTGGCACACTCAACATTTCTGCTCCCTCTCTAAGGACCCATGGAGAAATGTTGTCCGGTCCCATCGCTTTTGAGGTATCGAGTTCACATAGCAGCTTCTTCACCTCCTCCTCGGTTGTGTGTATTTCATCCAGCAGTTGTTGGTATACCTCCCTATTTTGAATTCCTGGAGTCCTTCCTGTCTCCTCTGTAAATACTTCTTTAAATCTCATGTTGACCTCCTCACATACCTCTTGGTCGTTTCTTGTGAACTCCCCACCTTCCTGCCTCAGCCTGATTACCTGCACCTTGATTGTTGTTTTCCTCCTGATGTGGCTATACAACTGCTTCGGGTCAGACTTGACTTTTGATGCTATGCCATTTTTGTATTGTCGTTGAGTCTCCCTTCTTACCTGTGCATATTCGTTTCTGGCTCTTCGGCTAATCTCTTTATTTTCCTGGATCCTTTGTCTTCTGTACTTTTTCCATTCTCTAGTGCACTTAGGTTTTGCCTCCCTACACCTTTGGGTGAACCAAGGACTCGTTCTGGTCTTCCCATTACTTCTGTTTCCCTTGGGAACAAACCTCTCCTCTGCCTCTTTGCATTTTGTTGTCACATATTCCAGAATTTCTTTTACTGGTTTTCCAGCCAATTCTCTCTCCCACTGTACGTCTTGTAGGAAGTTCCTCATGCCTGTGTAGTCCCCACTTTTGTAGTTTGGGTTTTCCCTTTCTATTCCTGCTCCCCTCTCCACTTGTAGCTCAACTATATAATCAAAACACAGAACCAAATGATCACTAGCTCCAAGGGGCCTTTCATACGTGATATCCTCGATGTCCGAGCTACTCAAGATGAGTACTAAGTCCAGTCTTGCTGGATCATCCTCACCTCTCTCTCTGGTAGTGTCTCTAACATGTTGTTGCATGAGGTTTTCCAGTACCACATCCGTCATCTTGGCTCTCCTTGATTCAGGATCCACATGGGGCTCCGGGTTTTCCCAATCAATCTCCTTGTGATTGAAATCACCCATAACTAGTAACTTTGCTCTCCCCATGTGAGCTCTTCTGGCCACCTCGGCTAGTGTGTCTACCATTGCTCTGTTGCTCTCGTCGTATTCTTTTTTTGGCCTCCTGCAGTTCTGTGTCGGGTTGCACATTACAGCAATTATCACCTTATGGCCCTCAGTCTGGTTTGTTCCTATGTAGTCCCTTTCGCCCATTCCATCCATTCCTTCCACTTTCTCAAATCCCCACAGGTTCTTAATGAGCAGTGCAACTCCTCCTCCCCCTCTGCTCCTTCTATCTTTCCTGAGGATTTGATATCCGGGTGGAAAGATTGCATCTGTTATCATCCTGGTGAGTTTCGTTTCTGTGAGTGCTATTATGTCTGGGGATGTCTCCTTTATGCTTTCATGCCACTCCTCACATTTATTTGTTATTCTATCTGCATTTGTATACCAAACCTTCAACTTTTTTTCTAAAACCGTAGTCTGGGGGGTACGTTGGGGTTGGGAAAGAGGGAGACCTGATGAGGTACTATGGGTGGTTGGTGTGAAGGTGGAGTTTGTAATGAGGTGGGTGGGAGCATTGGGTATGGCATGTGTGTTTTGAGTTAGAATGTTTGGTTGTATTGGGGTTGTCCAGGTTGGGGGACATCTGTAGGTGATTGTATTTGAGCTTCCTCCTGAGTCTGGGTTCTGTTGTCCATCTCTCTTTCCTCCTTTTGTCTTTGTACCCTCTCTTTCAGTTTCTGCCTTTCTTCTCGTGTTCTGTCGCGGTCAAAATACACCCTCCGGTACTCTGACATATCCCTAAATCTTGCTTTCTCCTGCAGGATCCTGTTTCGAGCCAATTCTGCCTTGAAAATCACTTTGACTGGCCGGATTCTTCCTCTTGCAAACCCCCCTATTCTCAGAAAATTTGCCAGCTGGGTCATGTCATCTCCTATTGCTTTCATGATTCTTTCAATCGCTTTTTTCTCCCCTTGTCTTTTCGTTTCGTAAGTTTCCCCTTCAGCTTCCTGGAGCCCATAAACAAAGACTGATCTCTCTCTTTCATTCTCCCACTGCCTATCCCTATGTAACCCCTGACTCGATTTAGTTGCCTCCATTGCAGCTTTCCTTTCTTCAATCTCTTCACTGTCTGTTATCCCTTGGCCCAGTGGCCTGACGTTTTCCCTTCTTAACTTTCCCTGTGCACTGCTGTGGTCTGTTAGGGCTTCTATGTATAGCTTAGCTCTCCCTTTTTCTACACTCCCCTCGATTTTTCCTGATGTGATCCTCTGTTTTTCTAGGGCCTCTGCATACAGTTTCACTCCGTCCCCTTATTTGTGACTGAGGTAGCAGTTTCTGATACCATGTCCACATTGCTTTTTAGTTCTTTAGGCTGTTTCAAAATTTTCAGTTCCTCTTCTAATCTCTGTATCTTAGCCTCTGCTGTTGTGACTTGCTTCTCCCACTTCCTGCTTTCTGCAGCTATCCTCTCCTCCATTTTCATGCTCTCTGCAGCTATCCTCTCCTCCATTTTCATGCTAAGCTCCTCTAGCTTCCTTCTCCACTCATGTTCCCTTTTCATGAGCTCTTCTGCCCAATCTTCCTTCGCAGACTCATCCTCCAGTCCCCTAGTTTTCCGTCCTGCTCTCTGGCACCCCATTTTTTTTAAGATGCCACAGAGTGAAAAACTATGTATTTCTATGTGGTTGTTTTGTGGAGTGATTGCCTGAGTGTTTGTGTTAGAGGAGAAACTGGAGACAGTGGGGAAATGGAAAAGAGGAAGAGAGGCGGGGAGGGGGAAAGAGGGGGGAATATGAGGAGAGAGTGGAGGAGGGAGAAGCAGAGGTGGAGAGAGAATGGGAGAGGGAGAGGGGGAGAAGAAAGAGGGTGAGAGAGAGGTGGATCAGGGAAGGGAGTGGGGGAGAGGTGTGGGGAGGGAGCAGGGGGAAAGAGTGTGTGTGGGCTGTATGTACTCACCTATTTGTACTCACCTATTTGTGGTTGCAGGGGTCGAGTCATAGCTCCTGGCCTTGCCTCTTCACTGATTGCTACTAGGTCCTCTCTCTCCCTGCTCCATGAGCTTTATCAAACCTCGTCTTAAAACCATGTATGGTTCCTGCCTCCACTACGTCGCTTTCTAGGCTATTCCACTTCCTGACAACTCTATGACTGAAGAAATACTTCCTAACATCCCTTTGATTCATAGGAGTCTTCAACTTCCAATAGTGACCCCTTGTTTCTGTGTCTCCTCTCTGGAACATCTTGTCTCTGTCCACCTTATCTATTCCTCGCAGTATTTTATATGTCGTTATCATGGCTCCCCTAACCCTCCTGTCCTCTAGTGTCGTCAGGCCGATTTCCCTTAACCTTTCTTCGTAGGACAATCCCCTTATCTCTGGGACTAGTCTTGTTGCAAACCTTTGCACTTTCTCTAATTTCTTGACGTGCTTGACCAGGTGTGGGTTCCAAACTGGTGCTGCATACTCCAGTATGGGCCTGACGTATATGGTGTACAGAGTATTGAATGATTCCTTAGTGAGCTATTGGAACGCTATTCTTAGGTTTGTCAGCCGCCCGTATGCTGCAGCAGTTATCTGATTGATGTGTGCCTCAGGAGATGTGCTCGGTATTATACTCACCCCAAAATCTTTTTCCTTGAGTGAGGTTTGCAGTCTTTGGCAACCAAGACTATACTCTGTCTGCGGTCTTCTTTGCCCTTCCCCGATCTTCATGACTTTACATTTGGCAGGGTTAAACTCAAGGAGCCAGTTACTGGACCAGGCTTGTAGCCTGTCCAGGTCTCTTTGTAGTCCTGCCTGATCCTCGACTGATTTAATTCTTCTCATTAACTTCACATCATCTGCAAACAGGGACACTTCTGAGTCTAACCCTTCCGTTATGTCATTCACATATACCAAAAACAGTACAGGTCCTAGGACTGACCCTTGTGGAACCCCACTCGTCACAGGTGACCACTCTGACACCTCGTCACGTACCATGACTCGTTGTTGCCTCCCTGTCAGATATTCTCTGATCCATTGCAGTGCCTTTCCTGTTACGTGTGCCTGATCCTCTAGCTTTTGCATTAACCTCTTGTGAGGAACTGTGTCGAACGCCTTCTTGCAGTCCAAGAAAATGCAGTCCATCCACCACTCTCTCTCGTGTCTTACTTCTGTTACCTTGTCATAAAACTCCAGTAGGTTTGTGACACAGGATTTTCCTTGGTAAATTAGACACATATGCAACACTTGGGTATCTTTATTGAGGAAACGTTTCGCCACACAGTGGCTTCATCAGTCCATACAAAGGAGAATCGTGAAGAACAGGAGGAGTGTGAGGTTGTCAGGCCCTCAATCTTGAGTCGATGTTGTCAGTCCATCAATCTTGAATAGAATAACAGCATATGAGCAGAGGGAGCTTATATACTGTAGACAGGAGAGTGCAGTAGTTGTAGGAGGTGTCACATTTGTTCAATGTGGAAGTAGGTCGTGCCCAAGGAATAGGCAAGCGAAGAAATCCCTGTATTAAGATACCAAGATGTTGCAGTGTCAGACAGGATGTGAATGAATGGTTCAGAGAACCGACGAGTTGGTAAATTAGACACATATGCAACACCTGGGTATCTTTATTGAGGAAACGTTTCGCCACACAGTGGCTTCATCAGTCCATACAAGGAGAATCGTGAAGAACAGGAGGAGTGTGAGGTTGTCAGGCCCTCAATCTTGAGTCGATGTTGTCAGTCCATCAATCTTGAATAGAATAACAGCATATGAGCAGAGGAGCTTATATACTGTAGACAGGAGAGGTGCTCCTGATGATTTTCTCCATGACTTTGCATACTATACACGTCAGTGACACAGGTCTGTAGTTTAATGCCTCGTGTCTGTCTCCTTTCTTAATAATTTGGACTACATTTGCCATCTTCCACGCCTCAGGTAGTTGCCCAGTTTCAATGGATGTGTTGAAGATTTGTGTTAGTGGCACACACAACATCTCTGCTCCCTCTAAGGACCCACGGAGTTCACATAGTAGCTTCTTCACCTCCTCCTCGGTTGTGTGTATTTCATCCAGCACTTGTTGGTATACCTCCCTATTCTGAATTCCTGGAGTCCTTCCTGTCTCCTCTGTAAAAACCTCTTTAAATCTCATGCTGAGCTCCTCACATACCTCTTGGTCGTTTCTTGTGAACTCCCCGCCTTCCTTCCTCAGCCTGATTACCTGGTCCTTGACTGTTGTTTTCCTCCTGATGTGGCTATACAACAGCTTGGGGTCAGACTTGACTTTTGATGCTATATCATTTCATATTGTCCTTGAGCCTCCTTCTTACCTGTGCATATTCGTTTCTGGCTCTTCGGCTAATCTCTTTATTTTCCTGGGTCCTTTGTCTTCTGTACTTTCCATTCTCTATTACACTAAGTTTTTGCCTCCCTACACCTTTGGGTGAACCAAGGACTCGTTCTGGTCTTCCCATTACTTCTGTTTCCCTTGGGGACAAACCTCTCCTCTGCCTCTTTGCATTTTGTTGTCACATATTCCATCATTTCTTTTACTGGTTTTCCTGCCAATTCTCTTTCCCACTGAACGTCTTGTAGGATGTTCCTCATGCCTGTGTAGTCCCCCTTTTGTAGTTTCGTTTCTCCCTTCCTATTCCTGCTCCCCTCTCCCTTGTAGCTCAACTATATAATCAAAACACAGAACCAAATGATCACTAGCTCCAAGGGGCCTTTCATACATGATATCCTCGATGTCCGAACTACTCAAGGTGAATACTAAGTCCAGTCTTGCTGGATCATCCCCACCTCTCTCTCTGATGCATGGGGTTTTTCCAGTACCACATCCATCATCTTGGTGTGTGTGTGGACCTATATGTGTTGGGTTTATTATTGTGTGAAAAGTAGTGTTGAAATTGTGTTATGGTGTATGAGTGGTATGTGAGGTCTGCGAGTAACGTCGTCTACAATGCTCCTCTACCTGGCCTGACCTGACTCCACCTGATCTACCAGTTAATGTATTCTATGCTTCACCTGTCTGCTCGCCCTTTTCTACTGAAATTACCAATTGCTATTTGTTACCGAGTACTTGATATCCTATTCCTTATCTTACTATGGGGTTGACCGTTCACAAACAGCTTAGCGGTTAGGTAATTGGAACTCACACCGACTCCCCGAAAACCATGCATAGGTGAGATACTTGCGATGCAGCCTGGACAGCCTGTAGTAGCCTGTAGATTGCCCAACTCATGCGATGTCCTGGAATATATCCACTTTCGTTTCTTGTCGATATATAATATAAACTATTCACTGTATTTCTTTCACTTGTCACATATTTATTTCACTTTATTATCTTGGGTGACACCGTGGCAACGTCGCCTGGAGCACACTAGGACTGCCCATCTGAATACGCCCCAGATATTACTTTCTAGTTCACTTATAAAATTTGGCTCTCCCCACACTTATGTGGGTCAGAGCAACTCGTAAATCGCTTCAAGGGTTGTTCACTACCCTGACACATGATGACTTCTGCAGTACCCTTGGGTAGCCCTCAAAAACACTTATATTGTGAACTTCAAAGCCCTTTCTGATTTCTCACATCATCAAGGAACTGTTCTTGATAATGTTCATATTTTCACACACACACACACACACACACACACACACACACCCACACACACACACACAACACATACGCCCCGGTGCCTAGTGGTTAAAGCTCTCCTTCACGCACGGAGGGCCAGGTTCAATTCCAGTGGGGCGGAAACATTTCAAAGTGTTTCCTTACACACACATACACACACAAATACATACAACAGGCCTAGTGTCAAATCGACATGTGCCTAGGACAAAAGGAATAGCACACAAAATGCGTGATAAAGGCATAACAGGAAAAGTTGGTAGATGGATCTATAATTTCCTAACACGTAGAACACAAAGAGTAGTAGTCAACAGAGTAAAGTCGGGCAGCTACTGTGAAAAGCTCTGTTCCACAAGGCACAGTACTTGCTCCCATCCTATTCCTCATCCTCATATCAGACATTGACAGGGATATAAGCCACAGTGCTGTGTCTTCCTTTGCAGATGACACCCGAATCTGTATGACAGTGTCCACCGTTGAAGACACTGCAAGACTCCAAGCAGACATAAACCAAATCTTTAAATGGGCTGCAGAAAACAATATGAAGTTCAATGATGAGAAATTTCAATTCTCAGATACGGAAAACGTGAAGAAATTAAATCTCATCGAATTACAAAACTAATTCCAACCACAATAGAGCGAAAAACTAATGTCAAAGACCTGGGAGTGATCATGTAAGAGGATCTCACCTTCAAGAACCATAACAATGTAGCAATTGCATCTGCTCGAAAAATGACAGGATGGATAATGAGGACCTTCAAAACTTGGGATGCCAAGCCCATGTTGACACTTACAGATCGCTTGTTCTATCTAGGCTGGAGTATTGCTGCACTAACTGCACCTTTCAAGGCGGGTGAAATTGCTGACCTTGAAAATGTGCAGAGAACCTTCACCGCACGCATAAGTGCGATAAACCACCTCAACTACTGGGAGCGGCAAGTTCCTAAACCTGTCTCTCTAGAACGCAGGCGGAGAGATCATTATTATATACAATGGAAAATTCTCGGGCTTATAAAAATTGCACACAAAAATCACTCCGTACGAAAGCAAAAGCTCGGGAGGCGATGTAACATCCCCCCAATGAAGAGCAGGGGGGCCACTAGCACTTGAGGGACAACACAATAAGTGTGAGGGGCCCAAGATTGTTCAACTGCCTCCGCATAATCAGGGGATTACTAACAAGCCCCTGGCTGTCTTCAAGCAGGCACTGGACAGGCACCTCAAGTCGGTACCGGATCAGCCGGGCTGTGGTTCGTACGTTGGACTGCGTGGCAGCGTAACACCTGGTTGATCGGCTCTTTCAACAGGAGGCCCGGTCACCGGGGCCCGGGCGTTGACC